>KV018169.1:0-15207 GCA_001598015.1 Dorcoceras hygrometricum
TTTTGAATTACACAAAACCTGTTATTGTGTTTCTAATGTCTCTACTAAGTGTACAGATGTTAGCTGGAAATACAACAAGAGAAGTTGAATCTGATACCGTAGAAGACCAAGAGCTGAAAACAGTAAAACGTGATTTCGGAGGCCTAAACGAAGGAATTTGTCCGAAAATCAGCTTAGGTCATCAAAAAAAGTTTGATGAGTTGTGCTCGCTGGATCGTTCCGTAGGGAGTAGCACTGGTCTCATGCGAAAATATGCAAGTTGGTTCAGAGGTGCGCGAAGATGGATCAGCTGGAGCAACTGAACCAGCTGGTGCACGAAGATGGATCAGATGGAGAAAAGATAAAGTTCACAGCTGGTGTATTTTTTCATTCAGACGGAAGTTGATTTAGCAATGGAGACGTCCAGAGTTGAGTCAGCATACCGTAATCAGTTAAGACCAGCTGGAGTACTAAGGTGTATAAAGGGATCAGCTGGATTGCTGGTACACCAAGGAAAAGATGGACCAGCTGGAACATCAAAGAGAACCAGCTGGAACATCAAAGAGAACCAGCTGGAACATCAAAGGGGACCAGCCGGAACAGAAGCTTAGAAGAGGCAGTTGGATCAAGCCGAACCAGCTGGAGCGATAAGTTGAACCAGCTGGAACGATATGAACCAGCTGGAAGCGCTAAGGAGAAGCTGGACCAGCTGATGCGCTAAGAAGTGAACAGTAGAAGTCTGGCAGACGCAAGTGTGAGGGATCTGCTCCAGTAGAAGAAGATAGAGCGACGTCGTACAGGAAGAATAATCAGACGCAAGCTACAGTGATTCAGTCGCAAGCTACAGTAACTTACGTATCCAGATGCAGTAGCTAAAGATAAACCAGACACAGCGCAAAGACAAAGCGACCACCTGGTGCAAATCAGATGTTGACCAGCTGGAAAGCAAATCAGATGTTGATTATATGTGCAGCAGCTGATCAAATACAGGAGCAGTTGTTTATCAGCTGGAACGTGAGGAGAATTGTTGTATCAGCTGATGAACAAAGAACATTAAGAAGCGATCAGCTGGTGGAACGTAAAAGGCAAAATCACAATATGACAAAAAGCCTGCAAAAGAAAAGGACACAAGGACAACTCACTGTCGGTACCTTACCGAACACATTTCAACAGAAGAAAACTTGTGTCTAACGGGAAGAAATTTGAACAGAGGCTATTTAAGGGAGAAGACTTGAAGGAAGAAGATGATGATTTCGTGAGGATTCAAAAGAACAAAAAGGGAAGAAAATTTGGAGACGAAGAAGTAGACCGCCATTAGAGAGGAGCGCATAACGAGTGTCTACTGCTGAGTCTCAATCAGCTATTGAAGAGCATTTTCCCAGTGTGTGAGATTTATTTTTTCTGAGAGTTGAGCGTTCACTGTAAAATCTCACACACACAGATTCACTCGCATATTTTGAGAGATGTGCGTAATTGCTTAGCGAGTGAATCACAAACCAAAATCAAATCACGTACAAGCACGAAGACGTTAAACTCTGTGTCTGTAGCCTTTCTCACATAGGCGTAAAACAAGTGAGTGACAGCCTAGGGCTGGTGGAGTCTAGGAGTTCTCGCAGCTGCTGGTTGCGGGATCGGGTCTGTACACGATGTGTAGATCAAATCTTCTTGTGGAACCTTCCGAGGAGGAAGAAGGGGATACGTAGGACATTGATGTCCGAACTTCCATAAACTAATAGTTGTGTATTGTATTCAGCTATTTATTCTACATATGCACTTATTTAGCACGCACGCATACATCATTGCACACGCAGTAAGTCGAACAGATTTCTGTTTACAGAAATCTGTTTTGCGCCGAGTTGTTTCAAAATTTAGTATTCAGTTCTGGTGTTTTCCGCATTATTTTATTTCATATCAGATCTATCTACGGTGCTCTGTTTTAATGTTCAAGAACCCGAGGTATTGCACCTCTTTATAGCAGCGCAAAATTTTTAAATTTTCAATAGCAGCGCTGTTTAGTTTTTTTCGGTCCTAACAAGTGGTATCAGAGCAGGTTGTTCTTGAACGAGCACTTATTTTAAAACGCATGTGCTATGTTTTTAAAATGTTTTAAATGTTTTTGAGAAGCTTATATTATGAAGGCCAGGTGAAAATGATTTTTTTTATCGGTTTTCTCTTGATGAACTGACACGGAATGCGCGAGTTCCGTGCGGATGCCAAGATCCTATTTCGGTTGGGCTATGAGCTCACCTGGAGCGAGGCTCGGTGACTCATTTTAGCACATGGGACGAAATAGGAGAAATGAAAGAAAATCTGAGTTTTAGCTGTCACATTTTCTTTCTGGTTCTTCATATGTGAGTGACTCAGTAGCACATGTTCTATTTTGAAAGAAAATATTTTCGTATGCTCTGATAGCTTTTCAAACTTTCTGCGGAATTTCAGCTGGTGCTTCATTTTTTTTACATGATTTGAGCTTATATTATAATAGATAGGGAGAGTTATTATTAATCTTTCTCTGCATATATAAGCTAAAGGAGAAGCACACTTTCAGCTCTTTCAAAATCATATCATTCATGCATACGGTTCTTCCCAAAATCTCTTTTGATTTTCAAAATCAAAATGCCTGCTGTCACGATTTTTTGGTGTGGCAGTGTAGGGAGAGCTTCATTTTAAATTTCATCGGGAAGAACAGATTTCTACCCCTTTTTGATTCCCACAAAAAGGGAGAGAATTGTTAGATCATGCATCTGTTATTTGAGGTTTTGTGTAAATCAAAAAGGGAGAGATTGATGGATCTGGATAACAGATCCAGATCTGAGTTTTGAATTACACAAAACCTGTTATTGTGTTTCTAATGTCTCTACTAAGTGTACATATGTTAGTTGGAAATACAACAAGAGAAGTTGAAGCTGATATCGTAGCAGACCAAGAGCTGAAAATAGTAAAACACGATTTTGGAGGCCTAAACGAAGGAATTTGGCCGAAAAGCAGCTTAGGTCATCAAACAAAGTTTGATGAGTTGTGCTCGCTGGATCGTTCCATAGGGAGTAGCACTGTTCTCATACGAAAATATGCAAGTTGGTTCAGAGGTGCGCGAAGATGGATCAGCTGGAGCAACTGAACCAGCTGGTGCGCGAAGATGGATCAGATGGAGAAAAGATAAAGTTCACAGCTGGTGTATTTTGTCATTCAGACGGAAGGTGATTTAGCAATGGAGACGTCCAGAGTTGAGTCAGCATACCGTAATCAGTTAAGACCAGCTGGAGTACTAAGGTGTATAAAGGGATCAGCTGGTTTGGCTGGTACACCAAGGAAAAGATGGACCAGCTGGAACATCAAAGAGAACCAGCTGGAACATCAAAGGGGACCAGCCGGAACAGAAGCTTAGAAGAGGTAGTTGGATCAAGCCGAACAAGCTGGAGCGATAAGTTGAACCAGCTGGAAGCGCTAAGGAGAAGCTGGACCAGCTGATGCGCTAAGAAGTGAACAGTAGAAGTCTGGCAGACGCAAGTGTGTGGTATCTGCTCCAGTAGAAGAAGATAGAGCGACGTCGTACAGGAAGAATAATCAGACGCAAGCTACAGTGATTCAGTCACAAGCTACAATAAATTACATATCCAGACGCAGTAGCTAAAGATAAACCAGACGCAGCGCAAAGACAAAGCGACCAGCTGGTGCAAATCAAATGTTGACCAGCTGGAATGCAAATCAGACGTTGATTATATGTGCAGCAGCTGATCAAATACAAGAGCAGTTGTTTATCAGCTGGAACGTGAGGAGAATTGTTGTATCAGCTGATGAAAAAAGAACATTAAGATGCGATCAGCTGCTGGAACGTAAAAGGCAAAATCACAAGATGACAAAAAGCCTACAAAAGAAAAGGACACAAGGACAACTCACTGTCGGTACCTTACCGAACACATTTCAACAGAAGAAAACTTGTGTCTAACGGGAAGAAATTTGAACAGAGGCTATTTAAGGGAGAAGATTTGAAGGAAGAAGATGATGATTTCGTGAGGATTCAAAAGAACAAAAAAGGGAAGAAAAATTGGAGACGAAGCAGTAGACTGCCATTAGAGAGGAGCACATAACGAGTGTCTACTGCTGAGTCTCAATCAGCTATTGAAGAGCATTTTCCCATTGTGTGAGATTTATTTTTCTGAGAGTTGAGCGTTCACTGTAAAATCTCACACACACAGATTCACTCGCATATTTTGAGAGATGTGCGTAATTGCTTAGCGAGTGAATCACAAACCAAAATCAGATCCCGTCCAAGCACGAAGACGTTAAACTCTGTGTCTATAGCCTTTCTCACATAGGCGTAAAACAAGTGAGTGACAGCCGAGGGCTGGTGGAGTCTAGGAGTTCTCGCAGCTGCTGGTTGCGGGATCGGGTCTGTACACGATGTGTAGATCAAATCTTCTTGTGGAACCTTCCGAGGAGGAAGAAGGGGAGACGTAGGACATTTATGTCCGAACTTCCATAAACAAATAGTTGTGTATTGTATTCTGCTATTTATTCCACATATGCACTTATTTAGCACGCACGCATACATCATTGCACACGCAGTAAGTCGAACAGATTTTTGTTTACAGAAATATGTTTTGCGCCGAGTTGTTTTAAAATTTAGGATTCAGTTCTGGTGTTTTCCGCATGATTTTATTTCATATCAGATCTGTCTCCGGTGCTCTGTTTTAATGTTCAAGAACCCGAGGTATTGCAACTCTTTATAGCAGCGCAAAATTTTTAATTTTTCAATAGCAGCGCTGTTTAGTTGTTTTCGGTCCTAACATCTATCTATATTAGCAATATTTTTCATATCAAAAAAGTTATTTAAAGAAAGTTTTCCAGAAAGTTTTAAAGGAAGTAATTTTCAAATGTTTTAATGATTTATGGAAAAGATATCAGACGGTCATTACAGGGAGGGTGTTGGTTGACGGATCGGGGTGCCCATCCAAAGGAAGGACAAGGATCTTAGCTGACGAACTAAATACACCCTTCAAATTAGTGGAAGGGTCCAAGATTATGGTCGACAAACTATAATCCCTTCACAGTGGAAGAGACCAAGAATACGATTGACAAAATATAATCCCTTCTCAGCATAGTTTGGGATTTATTCCCAGAGCATGTATACAGATGAGCTTGATCAAGGGAACTGAGCTTTGGAGAAGCTTCTGAGCCATAACTCGTAAGCAATAAGATAAAAGGGTTGTTTTCAACCGCATTTTTGAGTAAAGTTTATGTTAAAGCTTACTTCCTTTATTACCAGTTAATGTTTTAAATGTTTTTAAGTATGTTTAAGCTTATTCAGTTTATGCTTTCTCAGTTTCCAGTTTACAATTTTATCATCTTACGAGCTGTTCAGCTTTTGCGATCTATTAGCTTTCGAGATTTTAGTTTTCAGTAAAATCTTTTTTCCATGCCTGTATTGCCTGCTTTTCCTATATCCATATTTACTTGCTGAGCCCCTAAGCTCACTATCTTTCTTGGGTACAGGTGAGGATGTTTAGAGAGAGATGGAAGACGCGAGCCGAATCAGGACGGGGAAGTGTGTTTATCCACAGGCCATCGTTTCCTTGCAGTTATAGGCCGTATTTATTATTGTGAATGAGTTTGTATTAGACCTCTCATTTCGAATTGTTTCTAAATTGATTTTGAATGTTTTGTATCAAAATTTATCTTTATTATTTTCTCACTCCAATCTATTTCGTTCGGAACTATTTCAACTCGCAAATTGTATTGTGCTCCGATCTGTTTTACCTCTAAACTGTTATAGCCCGCAAGCTATGTGCGTTGAATGTCCAAACGACCTTATTTGGATTATTTTTCTCAGCCTGAGTAAGATCAGCTTACATACTTACAATCAGTTTGTACCTTCCCACTTTCTGATCTGTCATTCCCTGTGTGAGCTGAATCATTCTTTAAATTGCATAATCGTCCCTGAATTGTATACTTTTTCCAAATCCTAAATTTGAAAAATTTGTAAGCTTTTCTTCGTACTTTAGAGAATCGTTTTGTACAATTGGTGGACTAGGGCGCCGCACTTATGTTTGCCTGTGTTGCATGATATTGCTATCCACAAATTTTACTTTTTGAGCCTCTAGGCTCACTATTTTTCTTCAGTGCAGGTGAAAATGTTTAAGCAGGACTGGTGGGCACGATCTGGATTAGATTGGGGGTGTTTATCGTGGACAATCGTTTCCGTGCTAGTCCAGATCACATCATTTTGTAGCATTCAGTATAGAACGGACCTCTTTTTGGTTGTTATGTGAAGCGAACCACTCTAGAAACTTATTTTTTTTTAAAATCATGTGCGGAATAAATAAACTAAAAAAGTGTGACTCGTTCCCTTTAAATATTTTCTCGATAATACTTTAAACATAAATGAATGAATATTTTAAAAACGTAATATCATTCATAATGTTTAAAAACCCGAATGAGTAAGAGTACTGAAATGAACATGCTAAAACCAATATCCGAAAAGCGTATCATAACAAAATAGGGACATCATAGTGGTCACGGGGTACTGCTGCAACAGGCACTCAGAGGTCCTCACCACCAGTCGGCATGAAATCAACAGGGTCATCACCTGCACCATTTAAATCTAGTGAGCCTAGAGGCTCAGCATGCTCTATCTTTAAAATAACAAGGTATATATACATAAAGTCGCATGCAAGCACATACTTGTAACAACGTAACTTTAAAACATGCATGCATGGATGATTTAAAACCTTGTTCGTACATTTCATAACATATCATAACATATAGCATACTTAAGGCATGACATAACGTAACATGAAAAATGTATGAGTCGTATCAGTGAATGCGAGCGGGCGTGTGACTGATAAGTCGAAATAACCAACGTACGTGGCTGTGCGGTTCACCCGACCTTACCTTGGGATACCAAGCACCTACTATGCCACTTCACAATGTCGTGATAACATGGATCTATAGGCTCATTATCATACATTAAAACAGGGGCGGTTCACCCGACCTTACCTTGGGATACCAAGCACCTACTTTGCCACTTCACAATGTCGTGATAACATGGATCTATAGGCTCATTATCATGCATTAAAACAGGGGATCTCCGGGCCCGGCTACCCGGCTAGCTCCCATCATTAAACTTTGCCACATCACTTCAATCCCTCGAGTTTTATCTTAAAAAAATTCATGCCTGATCGTTTCATAGAATCCATGGTTCGTGCATTTCTTAAAATAATGCAATTTAAAAGCTTAGCCCGTCAATGTATATTTAGTCATTTCCTGTAAAACATTTACGTACATAAAATACTACATATATAATTAAATATACATTCACGGGCTTCTACATTTTCTGCTTTGGTCAAGGACTGGTTCAAGAGCCTGGCCCACTGACTCTCGACTTAACTTTAAAATTGAACTTAACTCGTAACCTTAAAATTCACCTTTAACATCCATAAAATACTCCAATTGTGACTTTAAAGTTTCAATGACCAATTTTGACTACTTAAAAATCAATTGACCAATTTTGACTTTAAATAACTTGATCGATTTGACTAAATTAAAATTTAAGGATCAATTTTGACTAAGTTAAAAACTCAAATGACCAATTTTGACCAATTGCCACTCAAATGACCAATTTTGACCAATTAAAATCCCATGGTCAATTTTGACTTAATTTAAAAACTAATAACTTCAATTTTGACTTTAAAAGCTTAAAATAAAGGATTATTTCCAAATTAATTAAAAGTTTGACACAATTTAAAACATTTGACAAATTTCTTTAAAATTGGACCTTTGACTTAAAATTAGAATAACCGGTCCAAACTTAAAATAACTCGGACCAACTTTAAAATATTTTGACTCGACATCTGACTAACTGACCCGGTATAACCGAACCAACGGTCCAGCCGAACCGGCCGGTACAATCAAGAGCCCTAAACCTACCAACCCACAACGTTGCTCCCCCACACTCGACTCGCCTCTTCCCGGCTCTCGGCCTCCCTAGTCCGACCACCATGGCCGGAGCCCCGTTGGCTGGACCACCCCCAGGTCCAGTCGGTACCATAGGAACCAACCACGGCCCATGTGAGACTCTAAATATTAATGGAGAAATTACGTTAACTAATCGGGTTTAGTATATACCAGATCTGGGATGGGCCAGTTTTGAGTTGGTATGCTTGGTGAGCTTATAGGGTTTGTATGCGTGCGTTAGAACAGCTTTGGTCGGGTGGAGAATTCTATGGAGTAGGTATTAGATTTGAGAATTAGCTAGCGTTGGTTGGTTGTAATCGGGGGTTAGTGGCGAAATCTGGTTGTCTCAAGATATGCTGGATACGCTAAGTTAGATATTCGAAGCGGGTACCGAAACGTCGTCATTTCGGAGAAACCAGATCTGAGATGCGCGTGTTGTTGTGACGCATGGATGGGTCCGATTTGTAGTTCAAATAGCACTGTTTAGACCGATGCGGTTCAGGGGATTCAGATTTGGCTGGAGTTGGTTATGAGCGTGAGATCTGAGTGTTCTGGTATAGGGCGATGCGACACCATTTAGCGGTAGTAGATTTGGTTAGCGGGATAACGTTTACCAGTTGGGAGAGTGGTTTTCTGTGCGACGTTGTTTGGAGGAGTCCCAAATTTGTTTTGGCGTAAGGTCCAGATCTGGAGTGTTACTCAGATCTGAGCTGGTATCAGCTTTGAGCCTCGAGATTGTCGATGGCTACTGTTCATCAGATTTGAGCATATTTGTGATATTTAATGGAGGACTTTGACCATTTGACCGTGATATCTTTCCCCGACACTTAGAAGAGATTTCTTCCCGTAATCTTACTCTGTCACGATACACTAGCTACTGTTCATCGAACCTTATCTTCTCCGATTCCCAACGATTGACGGCGTAGCTTGGAGCAAGGGTGGTAGCGTTGGACTCCTCTTACCAACACCGTTCTTTCTATACCTCTTTCGAAAACATGGGTTGGCTCGAAGAGGATTGCTAAGGAAGCTACCTTGCGTAGTCTGTTAGCATTTCAGCCGATTAGTTCTTCCGTTCAAGTAACGCTTTGAATAAGTGTTAGATCCTCTCTTATGCTCATGTTTAGAGCTATCTGTTGTGCTATAATGGTAGGACAGAGTTGGTTTAGCTCGTAGCTCCCAGCTAGTGTTTCTGTGCTTTGCGTCCCTGAGTTAGTGTTGTTATTTGTCTTAGAAGGTTTTAGATCTGAGTGCTCGAGACTTCGGTTGTGGTAATTGTAGCTCAGAAAGATAAGGTACGGATTTGAGCGTGTTTTACAGCTTTGGGATAGGCATGGATATATGTGTATATTTGCTGGTATGTGCAGTGTATGCCGTTGTGTTGACTGTTGCAAGATGTTGCATTTGCATACACGCATTTCACTTTTCAGCTCAGATCTTGTTAGCCGTTCCTTGTTGTGCTGATATGTTAGCACCAGGATGCTTGTATTGAGGAAGAGCGACAATACCGTGCTCCTCATCTCCCTGCTGGGTTGTTGTTAGCCGCTATGAGCCGAGTGGATAGCTACCACATCTCATGAGTGAGGCAACAGCAGGTTGAGTGATCTGTTATGCATCTGGTGCAGTGTGTTGTCATGAGTGGATATCTACCATGCTCTCACACACCCCGTGACCACTATCTTCCATTCGATTTTTATCAATTGTTGAGCTGTTCTTGAGTTCCTCTGGCTCCCTGTTCCGATTGTAGCCAGCTGCTGTTGCATTCTACTGTTCTCAAGCATAGCACGTGCATCTATATCTATTGCTATCTTTATGTTGTTCTATGTTGCTCTCCGTATTGGGGTTTGACCCCATGTCCCTCTGGGGATGGATTTTTTTGTTTGCCTGTGTGTTGTTTAGGTTATGCAGGTTTCCCGGCTGGTCGTGGAGATGATCCAGCTGGTAGTGCCACGAGAGGTGGATAGAGTGTTGTTAGGACCGAAAATAGGAAATAAATGTAAGCAAGCGCTGCTACTGATAAATAAAAAATTTTGCGTTGCTATAAAGGAGCTACAATAGCTCAAGGTTCTTGAACATTAAATAGAGCACCGGAGACAGATCTGGTATGTAATAAAAACATGCGGAAAACACCAGAAATGAATCCTAATATTTTAAAACGATGCGTGTGTACTGAAGTGTATGCATGTGTGCTAATAATTAAATGCATATGCGAAATACTGAAATTAAAAGAATACAATACACTGCTGTTTGTTTATGGAAGTTCGGATATAAATATCCTACATCTCCCCTTCTTCCTTCTTCAGAGGTTCCACTAGAATATTTGATCTACACCTCATGTATAGACCCGATCCCGCAGCCAGCAGCTACGAGAACTCCTAGACTCCACCAGCCCTCGGCTGTTTCAATAAGAACTTGTTTAACGTCTCTGTTCAAAGACTACAGACACAGAGTTTAACGTCTTCGTGCTTGGACGAGATCTGATTTGTTTGGATTTGAGATTCATTCACTATACAATTTTGCTCAACTCTCATGAATGTGAATGAATCTCTGTGTGTGTGAGGTTCAAATTTCTTCCCGTTTGACACACTTTTATTCCCGTTCAAATATGTTCTGTAAAGTACCGACAGGGAGTTGTCCTTGTGTCCTTTATTTTGCAGGCTTTTGTCATCTTTTGATTTGGCTTTTTACGTTCCAGCAGCTGTTAGCTCCCACACTAAATAATTCCAGCAGCTGTTTTGCGATCCTTGATGCGTCTTTATGCAACAGCTGCTTCAAACTCTTCTTTTCGCTACAGCTGATCCATTTATTCTTTGCACCACGTCTGGTCCATCTTTTCTTTGCCTGTGTTGCTGTTCAGATGCTGCTTTTCAATTTCTTGTTTCACGTCTGGTTCATTTACTGATTAGCGCAACGTATGTTTCATCTTTAGTGCAACAACTGGTTTTTCTGTCCAATGCAACTGCGTCTGGTTTTTCTTTGCAATGCAGCGTCTGGTTTATCTTTTCTTTAGCTGCGTCTGGTTCCAAATTCCTCTTTGTCACTTAGCGCTTCAACTGTGAACAACCGAAAAGCTTCTGTTCAGGCGTTGCTTCTGAATTTTTGCAACTGCTAATAAATTGCATCTCTGTTCTTCATTTTTGATCAGCTGCTGTTTCATCTTTTCTTCACACAACGTCTGATTAATCTTTGTCCTTAGCGCTACTGCTGAATTCATCTTTTCAATTTCTGTTGCAACTGATATTTCTATCAATGACTGAATTCTCTGTTCAATGCAACTGTTCACTTCGTCTGATTTATATTTTTCTTTGCGTCTGATCATTTCCTTCTTATTTTATCATCAACGTCTGATATATTTGCAACATCTGTTTTCAAATATTTCTTCTGCTCAACTACAGAATCATATGCTCACATCTACTATTAACGTTGCTGATTCCATTTCTTCTTCACAACTGTCTGATTTTTCCTGTGCAACGCAATCCAGACGAAGATTGCGTGTGGTTTTTCTGTTCAAATTCTTTGCATCTGGTATTTCCTTCTTCTTTGCGTCTGGATTATCTTCTTCTTTGCTCTGGATTTTCTTCTCAATCTTCGATCAGACTTCTTTATCAGCGGCTTCTTTTCACAACATCACTGTTTCAACTTCTGATATCTTCGCAACATTCCTGTTTGCAACTACTGAAATTATTGTCCAGACATATACTCTTAAATATCAGATTTTTCCTGTTCACTCGATCAAATTCTCTTCCAGATTTCTGTTTGCTTGTCGTGTAATATCTTCTATTCAACTTCAACAGATTTCTTCAACCGATATTTCCAACAGACATATTCTAATTCTATTTTTCACAATCTGTCAAGCATCTGCACACTCCGTAGATTTGTTAGAAACACAATAACGGGTTTTGTGTAATTCAAAACACAATCTGGATCAGTTTACATAGATCCATGAATCTCTCCATTTTTTATTTACACAAAACCTCAAATAACAAATGCATGATCTAACAATTCTCTCCCTTTTTGTGGGAATAAAAAAGGGGTAGAAATATGGTCTTCCTGATGAATTTTAAAATGAAACTCTCCCTACACTGCCACACCAAAAAACGTGACAGCAGGAATTTTGATTTTGAAAATCAAAATAGATTTTGGGAACAACAGTATGCAACAATATGCAATGATTTTGAAAAACAAATCGTATGCTACTGTTTTAGCTTAAAATATGCAGAAGAGAGTTAAAAATAAACCAATAACAGATTTTCTTCCATTTCATTCCAGACGTGGCCCCATAACCGCATCTGAAAATCTTGGCATACACACAGATTTGTGAGATCTGTGTCAGCTCGTCAGAAGAAATATTGCCGCATTTTCTTTCAGAAAATACTCTGTAATTCGAAGATCGTTACTCTCCCTATCTTTATACATTCAGCTCAAAAGCATTTTAAAACCTTAAACTCATTTGTAGCATAGATACGAATTCCGCATAAATCAGAGCACTTGAATAAATTTGTTTCAAATGGAACACATGCTACTGAATCACCTAAATTATTCAGAATCGGCTAAAAACAATAACTGAACTACCGACTTTTCTTTCATTTCTCCTATTTTGTCACATGTGCTGAAAACAGCCCAACCAAAAAAGAATCTTGGCATCCACACGGAACTCGCACATTCCGTTTTAGCTCGACAAAAGAAAAATCAAAGTTCAGCGATCATTCCTCTCCCTATCTTCATAAAATAAGCTCTCCAAAAATTTTAAAACAATTTAAAACAGATAGCACATGTGTTTTAAAATCAGTTCTCATTCAAGAACAACCCGCTCTGATACCAATTGATAGGACCCAAAACAGGAGATTAATGCAAGCAAGCGCTGCTACTGATAAATAAAAATTTTGCGCTGCTATAAATTGCATCTCTGTTCTTCATTTTTGATCAGCTGCTGTTTCATCTTTTCTTCACACAACGTCTGATTAATCTTTGTCCTTAGCTCTACTGCTGAATTCATCTTTTCAATTTCGGTTGCAACTGATATTTCTATCAACGACTGAATTCTCTGTTCAATGCAACTGTTCACTTCGTCTGATTTACATTTGTCTTTGCGTCTGATCATTTCCTTCTTCTTTTATCATCAACGTCTGATATATTTGCAACATCTGTTTGCAAATATTTCTTCTGCTCAACTACAGAATCATATGCTCACATTTACTGTTAACGTTGCTGATTCCACTTCTTCTTCGCAACTGTTTGATTTTTCCTGTGCAACGCAATACAGACGAAGATTGCGTCTGGTTTTTCTGTTCAACTTCTTTGCATCTGGTATTTCGCTCGACAAAAGCAAAATCAAAGTTCAGCGATCATTCCTCTCCCTATCTTCATAAAATAAGCTCTCCAAAAATTTTAAAACAATTTAAAACAGATAGCACATGTGTTTTAAAATCAGTTCTCATTCAAGAACAACCCGCTCTGATACCAATTGATAGGACCCAAAACAGGAGGTTAATGCAAGCAAGCGCTGCTACTGATAAATAAAAATTTTGCGCTGCTATAAATTTCATCTCTGTTCTTCATTTTTGATCAGCTGCTGTTTCATATTTTCTTCACACAACGTCTGATTAATCTTTGTCCTTAGCGCTACTGCTGAATTCATCTTTTCAATTTCTGTTGCAACTGATATTTCTATCAACGACTGAATTCTCTGTTCAATGCAACTGTTCACTTCGTCTGATTTACATTTGTCTTTGCGTCTGATCATTTCCTTCTTCTTTTATCATCAACGTCTGATATATTTGCAACATCTGTTTGCAAATATTTCTTCTGCTCAACTACAGAATCATATGCTCACATCTAATGTTAACGTTGCTGATTCCATTTCTTCTTCGCAACTGTCTGATTTTTCCTGTGCAACGCAATCCAGACGAAGATTGCGTCTGGTTTTTCTGTTCAACTTCTTTGCATCTGGTATTTCCTTCTTTTTTGCGTCTGGATTATCTTCTTCTTTGCATCTGGATTTTATTCTTCTTTGCGTCTGGATTTTCTTCTCAATCTTTGATCAGACTTCTTTATCAGTGGCTTCCTTTCACAACATCCATGTTCAACTTATGATAGCTTTGCAACATTCCTGTTTGCAACTACTGAAATTATTGTCCAGACATATACTGTTACATATCAGATTTTTCCTGTTCACTCGATCAAATTCTCTTCCAGATTTCTGTTTGCTTGTCCTGTAATATCTTCTCTTCAACTTCAACATATTTCTTCAACCGATATTTCCAACAGACATCTTCTAATTCTGTTTTTCACAATCTGTCAAGCATCTGCACACTCCGTTGATTTGCTAGAAACACAATAACAGGTTTTGTTTAATTCAAAACACAATATGGATCAGTTTACACAGATCCATCAATCTCTCCCTTTTTGATTTACACAAAACCTGAAATAACAAATGCATGATCTAACAATTCTCTCCCTTTTTGTGGGAATAAAAAAGGGGTAGAAATCTGGTCTTCCTGATGAATTTTAAAATGAAACTCTCCTTACACTGCCACACCAAAAACCGTGACAACAGGAATTTTGCAGATTTTGGAAAAACGAAAAGCATTTTTGGGAAGAACCAAATGCAACGATATGCTAAGATTTTGAAAGATACAAACGAAACTGATTCTTAAACCGATCGCTCAAATTACTAAGGACTAAGAGATAAATAACAAAGGAATTAACATAATCCCTTCCATTTCTTTTAAACTCTGTCTCATAACGGAATTCAAAGTCTTGAAATACACACAAATCTCTCAAGATCTGTGTCAGCTCGTCAGAAGACATATCACTGCACGTTGTTTTGGAACAATGCTCTGCAATTCCAAAATTATCAATCTCCCTGTCTTTTATAATATAAGCACAATAAACAACAAGGCATCAGCTGAAATTTCCGCATTAACAGATTTTGAAAAACACATCAGAGCACTTTAAATATACTATGTTTCAAATAAGAACATGTGCTACTGAATCACTTAATCTATTCAGATCTGAAAAGAAAGCGATAACAGATCTACCAGCTTTTCTTTCATTTCTCCTATTTCGTCCCATAAGCTGAAAACAGCTCAACCAAAATAGAATCTTGGCATCCACACGGAACTCGTGCATTCCGTGTCAGCTCGACAAAAGAACAGCCGAAGATCAAAAATCATTCCTCTCCCTATCTTCATAAACTAAGCTGTTAAAAACTTTTAAAACTTTTTAAAACAAATAGCACATGCGTTTTAAAATCAGTGCTCGTTCAAGAACAACCTG
>KV018170.1:5477-23447 GCA_001598015.1 Dorcoceras hygrometricum
TATTTGAATATCTCCAGGTGCCAGACTTAGAGAGGGCCAGATGTGCCATTTATATGTTGAGAGATGATGCTATGCTCTGGTGGAAAGGAGCTAGACTCGCAGTGGACGTAACGAACCTCTCCTGGGAAGAATTCAAGAGAGTGTTCTATGAACAGTATTTTACTGAGGATAAGAGGTCTGAATTGAAATGGGAATTTTTGATGATAAAGCAAGGGGACATGTCTGTCCAAGAGTATGTTCGAAAGTTTGAACGAGGATGCTACTTTGTGCCTTTGATTGGAGCAGATCCTAAGGAGAAGTTGCGACATTTTGTCGATGGACTAAAGCCAGCACTTAGACATGATGTTAGGCTGGTGGAACCAAAGGACTATAGGGGCGCAGTGGACAAAGCCCTTAGAGCTGATCAGGATTGGAAAGCTGTTATGGAAGAGAGGCAACAGAAGAGACAGACCTTTCAACAGAAAAACCAGAAGATATCCAAGAAGCCATACAAGAATCAGCAGTGACCTCAAGAGCCTAAGCCTCTAGCTGTTCAACCTATTAGCGCAGTATCTGCTGTCAGCAATAGGCCAGTGTGTCCTAAGTGCCAAAAGAATCATCCTGGTCCTTGTAGCGTTGGACACAATGTTTGTTACAAATGTGGGCTGCCTGGGCATGCGATAAAGAATTGCCCAAAGTCGAAGCAGATGGTGACCATTAGAGCTTATGTCATGACAGTTGAGCATGCCAATCCAGATTCTACAGTGGTTACCGGTAAGAGTTTGCTTGTTGGTTTGTCCTCTTTAGCCTTGATAGATTCAGGTGCATCTCATTCGTTTATAGCATCAGATTTTGCTAAGAAATTACCCGTCAGACCTGACCAAGTAACTATGGGATTTTGTGTAACGGTACCCTCTGGGGAAGAGCTGGTATCCCATGACCTATTTCGCGATTTAGAACTTAGGCTTCAAGGGCATTTGATTACTGCCAATTTGATTGTCTTACCGATGCCAGAGTTCAACATGATATTGGGGATGGATTGGTTGACTAAGTATGGAGTAGTAATAGACTTCAAGCTCCGAACAGTGGTGGTAAAACCCCCAAGAGGAGACTGGTTTACGTTTGAGGCCAATCAGATTTGTAAGATTCCTCGCATTATTTCAGCTCTTAAGGCGCAGAGTAGTTTGAGGAAAGGAGGAGTAGGATTTTTGATAAGACTGTCATCCTTAGCAGTTGCTAGTAAGCCTCGACTTTCAGATGTAGAAATAGTAAATGAATTTCCTGAAGTGTTTCCAGAGGATGTACGTGGATTGCCACCTGATAGGGAGCTGGAATTTGCAATTGATTTAATACCTGGAGCAGCACCAGTTTCTAAGCCACCCTATCGCCTTGCTCCATCGGAAATGAGGGAATTGAAGGAACAGATACAAGGTCTGTTGGACAAAGGATTTATTAGGCCAAGTACTTCGCCATGGGGAGCCCCTGTTTTGTTCGTTAAGAAGAAAGATGTGAGTTTAATACTGTGTATAGATTATAGAGAGTTGAATAAGTTGACGATTAAGAATAAATATCCCCTTCCTAGGATTGAAGATCTGTTTGATCAGCTGAAGGTATCTGTAGTTTTATCTAAGATCGATTTGAGGTCGGGCTATCACCAGTTGAAGGTTAAGTCAGAAGATGTCCATAAGACTGCCTTTAGAACACGATACAACCATTATGAGTTTTTGGTAATGCCCTTTGGACTTACTAACACCCCCTCGGCTTTTATGGATTTGATGAACAGAGTTTTCCAACCCTTCTTAGATCATTTTTTAGTCGTGTTCATCGACGATATCTTAGTATATTCCAAGACCAGACTCGAGCATGCGAAACATTTGAGAACAGTGCTCCAGACTTTGAAGGATAAGCAGCTGTTTGCCAAATTCAGTAAATGTGACTTCTGGTTGGAAAATGTAGCATTCTTAGGTCACATTATATCCAAAGAGGGATTGGAGGTAGACCCAGCAAAAGTGGAAGCCGTTCTGTCCAGTACCAAGATCTGTTTCAGAAATTAGGAGTTTTCTGGGATTAGCTGGATACTATAGGCGCTTTATTAAGGGATTTTCAAAGATAGCTGTTCCTTTGAATTCGTTAACTAGAAAGCTGATTAAGTTTGAATGGACTCCAGAATGTCAAGTCATCTTTGAGCAGTTGAAGCAAGCGCTAATTGAAGACCCTGTATTAACCATGCCATCTGATCAAGGGCAGTTTATTATTTACACGGATGCGTCCAAATTGGGATTAGGAGCTGTACTGATGCAGGATCGTAGAGTGATTTCCTACGCTTCCCGACAGCTGAAGAATCACGAGAAGAATTATCCCACGCATGATTTAGAACTGGCAGCTGTAGTGTTTGCTTTGAAAATTTGGAGACATTATCTGTATGGGGAAAGTGTGAAATATTCACGGATCACAAAAGCCTCAAATACTTTTTCACCCAAAAGTAGTTGAACATGAGGCAAAGGAGATGGCTGGAGTTGGTGAAGGATTATGATTGCACGATCAGCTACCATCCAGGGAAGTCCAACGTGGTTGCTGATGCCTTGAGTAGAAAATCCGTTGGATTGGCCCAGCTATCTGTCCAGAGACCATTGGCGTGTGATATTGAGAAATTTGAATTAGAAATAGTGCCCAATGGTAGCACAGTGATTTTAGCAGATCTCTCCATAAGATCAAATCTGATAGATCAGATTCGTGAGGGAAAACTAAAGGACGAGCAACTTCAGCAATGGATCAAACAAGATAAAGAAAGAGGCAGCAACCTCTACTTTTCAGAAGGTGGAGTAATCAGATTTTAGAATAGAATTTGGGTGCCCCAATTCGACACTTTGAGATTAGATTTGATGGCAGAAGCTCATTCAGCTCCATACTCTGTGCATCCTGGAAGCACTAAAATGTATAAAGACCTCCAAAAGCTGTATTGGTGTCCAGGAATGAAAAGAGACATCGCCAGATTTGTCTCAGAATGCTTAACATGCCAGTTGGTAAAAGCTGAACACCAACGACCCGAGGGATTGCTGAAGCCATTGCCCATCCCAGAGTGGAAGTGGGAATGTATAGCTATGGATTTTGTAATTGGACTGCCCAGGACTACCCAAGGATATAATTCTATTTGGGTTATAGTAGATAGGCTTACGAAATCAGCTCACTTTTTACCAGTAAAGACAACATATGATGTGAGTAGATACGCAGAGTTATATGTAAAGGAGATAGTAAGACTTCATGGTGTTCCCCTTTCGATAGTATCTGATAGAGATTCCAAGTTCACGTCCGCCTTCTGGAAGAGTTTACATAGAGCTTTAGGTACACGGTTGACCTTTAGCACGACTTTTCACCCCCAGACGGATGGACAATCATAAAGGGTGATTCAAATTTTGGAAGATTTACTCAGAGCATGTATTATAGACTTCTCAGAAAGTTGGGATCTGAAACTACCGTTGGTAGAATTTACATATAATAACAGTTTTCAAGCATCGATACAGATGGCTCCTTACGAAGCACTTTATGGACACAAGTGTAGAACGCCTCTCCATTGGGATGAAGTGGGAGAACGAGCTGGTTTAGGACCAGATGTGGTTGAGCAAACAGCATAAGCTGTTAGGAAAATAAAGGAAAGAATGAAAGCTGCTCAAAGCAGACAAAAGAGCTATGTGGACAATAGATGGAGGGAGCTGAATTTTGAAGTCGGTGATCACGTATTCTTGAAAATAGCTCCAATGAAAGGAGTGATGCGTTTTGGTAAGAATGGAAAGCTGAGCCCTAGATACATTGGTCCTTATGAAATTCTGGACAAGGTAGGGACGATGGCTTATCGACTAGCACTGCCGCCGCATATGTCCTCAGTGCATAATGTATTTCACGTATCAGCCTTGAGGAAGTATGTTCCCCACCCATCGCATATACTAAGTATTGAACCGATTGACTTAGCACCAGACTTGAAGGCCTGACGAATTTGGCATGGACGGAAACTCCTCGAAAAGCTGATCGGAACAAGTCTGATCACGGCAAGAGGCGGCGGACGGCGGCGCAAGGGAGGAGGCCGACGACGTGAGGTTATGAGAGGAGGGGGGCGGCCGAAATTGGGAGCTAGGGTTGAGAGTGTGTTCTAGTGATTAAAGCCCTAGTCCAACACTAGAATATAAAAAGTATACATGGGCTTGAACCGGCCCATTGGACTTGGGTCAGGCCCAAGTCCATATGAACATTCGGTTCATTTAAATCACTGCGGTTTCATCATAACTTCGATCGACGATCAGATCGGACCGATTGACTCAGTTTCCAACACTGAATATTATGATGTGGAAAACAATTTTTCAGATACCTAGTCCAAAATGACATTTTTGCCCCTCAACATTGGGAAATCGCAATTTGACCCCTGTTGACTTTTAGGAAGTCGCACTCCCTAAAATCCTCCTCCTATGCTCAACACATTGAGCTCAGTTTCCGTGCGGGAATCATGAATCCAGTACTTGTGTGACCCTCAATGGTTCAGGGATACAGCTAGCCGTGGGCCCACAACCATTGGGGCTCCGAAATCACAATTTCGGATTTGCCCAACGGATCATGGTAAAGCGCCTAGCAACATCCCAAATTGCAAGAACCAGTTGGTCGTGGTTAGCATACAGTACGGTCCTTTCAACACATATATCCCGATCAGATCAACGACCATTGGTAAATCGAGAGTCGCTAGAGATCCGATATCTATGCATACATCTTGGAAATCGAATTGTGACATCGCGAGTGTTACTAGGCAAACCCATTTACCTAAAACACATCCAGTACTCTGGCCAGAGATTTATACACTATTATCCCCTCAGATAGCATAGGATATCCACGCATGAAAGCGAGCGGTGAATCCTCGACAACGAAGCATCGACTCCTACATGCATCGGGACCTCACCCAATCCGCCGCCTAATGACCCCAAGTGAGTCGGAAAACGGGTCAAAGTGAGGCGCCTATAATGTAGAGTCTCAATGACGTTTCGAGTAGTGAGGACTAATCAGTACAACCAAGACCTCAGACTTATCCACTCGACAAATGGTAACCACTTGGAAAGTCCGAACGAGGGTAGTTCGATAGATCACCAGGTCACTATCCATCTGCATGCTCAGAACATTACAATGTTCCCTACCAATGAAACATGGTACTTCACATCGCAGATGCTAGTCTCAAGCTCGGGCGGCCTTATCCTCATTTTGACGGCCCAATCGACTAGGAACGAATTCAGAATGCACAGTGACTATCAGATGTGTTTCATGATAGCCATCATATCCACTATCACATCTAACATACACTGTGGTGCATTTTAGGTCTTTATCCAACACAATTGTTAACATTATATAACATAATGAAAATAAAGAATGCCATAAATAAAATGCGTATTTCATAAATAAAGATTGTCATATACAAGAGTCTATAAAACTCACACGCCACAAGTTGGCTAGTTGGGCATCTACTCTAACTGGGACGATGGCTTATCGACTAGCACTGCCGCCGCATCTGTCCTCAGTTCATAATGTATTTCACGTATCAGCCTTGAGGAAGTATGTTCCCCACCCATCGCATATACTAAGTATTGAGCTGATTGACTTAGAACCAGACTTGAGCTATGAAGAAAGACCCGAGAAGATTCTTCTTAGGGAAATTAGGAAGCTGAGGAACCGTAGTATCCCTGTGGTTAAAGTTCAGTGGTCCAACCAAACTGAACGAGAAGCTACGTGGGAAACAGAAGCTGATATGCTTAGTTGCTACCCAGAATTATTTGGTAAGTAAATTTCGAGGACGAAATTTTTATTAGGTGGGTAGATTGTAACGCCCCAAAATCCATAGGACCACAATTCTTAGTCCTTTGAATTCAAGGACCCATTTCTAAATTCAAATTTCAGCTTAACCGTTTATTTGCTAGCTGATTTCTTATTTTCAGATGTTGAACACGGGGCAGAGGTCTGGTCAGCTGTTACCCGAGCACCAGCTGAGTAATTTTCAGAAGTCGAAAATAAAATGATTTTTCGGATGGGAGAATGGTTCTTTTTAAATGAGAGTATTACTTTGACAAATTCAAATAGTGATAGGGGACTTTTAACAAATTTTGAGAAGTAGGTGTGGAACACCATGCCTACTCGAGTGTTTTTCCCCTGTTACAAGTCAGACTCCCATGCCTATGGTACGTGTGGACTATAAGTTCATCATTTTGCAAGAAAACCTTCATTTTCATCAAAGGAACCATAGAAAACTCGTTGCGGTGCTTGAGGAGACTTGCTGCTAAGACCTGCTGTGTTTCGTGTTTCTCCTATGTTAAGGCAAGTAAATCTGATTCTTGCTACGCCATGAAAGCATATGTATTGTTCTCTTTCAGCTTTGTGATTGCTTGCCTGAGTTATGTTCAAATTCAGCCATTGTTCATGTTTCTGCTGATTTGGAATATGTTTAATGTTCGGGTTCACAGTGGGTTTATGTTTGAAACTCAAAATGTATTTTATGAAGTTGTTGATGTTGGTTTTTAAACCACTGAGCATACCAGTTCCAGTTCATCGTAAAATTTCGAAGTTCTTCTTCTTTTGGTGAATGGTAACATCGGAATTTGACGCTATGTAATCGGAGTTGCCAATTGAATCAGAAGTTAAGTCTGGTTTGATAGGCAACAGCTGATAGCGCAGCCGTCATTTTGATGTGGCAACACCAAGTTCTTATTCAGATTTCGTTTCCTATGTCAGCGATTGAATTTCATATTTAAATTTAGCAGTTACATTTCAGCTGTTGTATTTGTTCGTAACCAGCTGTTGAATTTGTTCGTAACCAGCTGTTGTATTTGTTCGTAACCAGCTGTTGCGTTAGTTGTATTCAGCTGTTCACTGTTCATATGATTTCCTTAGCTTCAGCTGTTTACTGTTCATATGATTTCCTTAGCGTCAGCTGTTTACTGTTCATATGATTTCCTTAGCGTCAGCTGTTTACTTTTTCATATGATATTTCCTTAGCGTCAGCTGTTTACTGTTCATATGATATTTCCTTAGCGTCAGCTGTTTACTGTTCATATGATTTTCTTAGCGTCAGCTGTTTACTATTCATATGATATTTCCTTAGCGTCAGCTTTTTGTTGAACCGATATTCCGTTGAAATCTGATTTACCCCAGCAGCTGAGTTCCCTATAGGTATCTGTTGTTTCACCTATTACTCCGTTAACAACTGAGTTGACCAAACTCAATTCGTTGACATCTGTTTATGCCAACAGTACTTTCATTTAGTAACATCTGAAAGTTATCTAGTAACAATACGCTGTTTCTTTCAACATCTATTTTCCCAAGTCACAGCTGGATGCTCAATGAGGCAAATGTTATTTTATAGAAATTGAGTTTTAAAAATGAAGTGAACCCCGATGTCAAGATCTGATTTTCACCCAGATGTTGTTTAAAGGAAGAAAATGTTTATATTTTATGATTTATGGCAAAGATAACAGACGGTCCATATGGGAAGGGTGAGCAGCAGTCGAGCGTGTCGGTTTCCCCTTCATATTGGGCGATATTCTCCATATAGTAACTGATATCAGTAGTCATTTGATCAAGTGCAATGGGACCTAAGGAGAGCTTCTGAGCCATAAGTCTAAAGAATTAAATGTTGGGATCTGAATACTCCCTTATCAGATGTTACGAACAGCTAATGTTTTCTTCCTTTAAACTATGTTATTGTATGTATTGCGCCTGCCCATATTGTGCTCTTGTTATTCAAAAGGCCGGCAATTCCGCGACGTCTACTTTATTGTTGTTGCTTTTGATATTTTGCCAATCTTTATTAAGATTTATTACAACAATAGTGAATTCAAACAGAGGTCCAGTAGTTGTAATTCGAATTGCATTTTGTAACTTGAAATCTGATATTGAAATTTTAATTTTTCTACTTGGCGCCAACTGTTTATTCTTCGTATTTTCTTGGCAAGGCAATACAGCTTGCTACAATTCATTTCAGCCCTTCATTTTTGTCTTATATTTCTTTTTCCTTAAATTCGTGGCCCCATGGGGTTTGGGTGCTACAACTAAAAAGTTGTCTTCATATAGTCTTGTATTCAAATCGCTTTGCTCGTAGATTTGATAGCATCTGTGATGCTATCTGAGCTAGTTTGACCTTAACCAGCTTGCCAGCTTTTCTTCGTTCTGGTTTGCACTGAGCTGGTCTTGTCATCAAGCTGGTTGCTTCATCGAGATGTTCAATGCTCTCTTCTTCTTCTCTCGTTTGTAACCACTCTTTAGCAAATCTTCTAATTTGCTCTTGTCATCTGCTCTTGAGCTGATCTTCATCATCTTTAGAGCTTAGAGTTTCTCTATCTAGCAAATTTCTTCCCCATTTTATGATTGTTCATGACTTGCTACATAGAGTCCCTACTTCCTTGATCTTCTCTTGAACATCTTGTCCAGTTGGTTTGACCTTAACCAACTGGTTTCTAGTCTGATCCCTATATCTGAGCAGACTCTTCATTTGAGTTGTTCTCTAAGCTTGTTTGCTTCAGAGTTCTTCTGGATCAATGCTGAGTTGTGGCAGTGTTCCCATCCAGCTCGCATCTTTCCATACCAGCTTGGCTCAATTGAGACTGATAGAGTACCCCTTACGTACAGATTCTTCCTCTGCTCCAATGTACGGGGTCACCTCAAGCTCGTTTATCCTTTCACTAAAACAGCTCGGCTCTACACTTGAACACCACGCTTGTACGCTGCACTTGATCTGAGCTTGAGCCGTTCTGCACTTCATCTTTCTACGCTTGAACTCTACTCTTCTATCTCATCAAGCTGTTGAACCAGCTTCCTGTGCTCTGGATTCCTGCAGAACCTGCATAGCATCCCATGTTGGACCAGCTTGGGAGTCCCCTCACCGTTCAACTTAGATGTTCTTTGCTCGACTATCTTGGGCGTCCCCTTACTGTTCCAGCTTGAACATCTCCCTGTTTCTTCAATCAAGTGCACTGCACAAATCATATAAACTGTTAGTAAGATATTAACAGATTTTGTGCTAATTAAAACTTAGATTAGGATCTGTATGAACAGATCCAACAACACCAGCCCGCAAGCTGCGTGTGTCTAACTCATTTCTTTACTGCCTCAGTGAGAAAGGATACATACACTTCTTTAACATCTCAGTGTGAAAGAAAAGGTAGACTTGTTTACGTCTCCGTCCAAAGACTAGAATGGAGAGTTTTTAAATTTTATTCACTCATTTTTCTATTTCGCTCAACTCTCGAATATATGAGTGAATCGTGTATGAGATTACAGTGTTCGCTCAATCTCTCAAGGATAAAATCTCACACACTGGGAAGTGCTCCTGTCCGAGCTGGTCTCGCCAATGTCTTCCTATAGCTGTGTTGTGCGTTCTTCTGTTTTACATTTTGGATTTGCACAACACTTCGCTCTTCTCTCTGCGCTCTTCTTCTATTGTGTGAGCCTCTCTCTCTTTTCTTGTGCTCTGTTCTTTTTATTTATAGCCTATCGCGGAGTTTAATCCGTTGGACCCAAAGTTGTTGCCGTTGAAAGTCTTCTGACACTGTTTCACTTTGTGTCCTTTGTCTTTTAATGCATTGCAGGTCTTTATTTGACTTCAGCTCTTCTTTCTGGCGCTTCTGCAGCCTTTGCTATCTTCGAGCTCTGTTCGTCTCAATCAAAAAAAGTGTTTGTCTTCTAATATTCTGATATTACACAAACTAATTTATTTGATCTTGGGCAAGAATTATGATCTGGTCTACCAGCTGGTGTCCTTCTAGCTGGTTTTCTTCAACTATTTCATTCTTGAGCTGGTTGCTTCATTGAGATGTTCAAAGCTCTCTTCTTCTCCTCTCTATTTGTTAGCAACTGCTCTTGAGAAACTCTTCTAATTTGCTCTTGTCATCTGCTCTTGTACTGCTCTTTGTACACAGCTGCTCTCGAGCTGGTTTCTCCTTAACCAGCTTGGTTTTAATCTGCTCCGTATATCTGAGTATATTCTGTTCTTGAGCTGTTCTCTAAGCTGGTCTGCATCAGAGTTCTTCTGGATCAATGCAGAGCTGCTACAATGTGCTTATTCAGCTCGCATCTTTTCATACCAGCTTAGCTCTATGGAGACTGATCGAGTACCCCTTGCATACATATTCTTCCTCTGCTCCAATAGTGAGGGGTTACCTCGAGCTCATCTAGCCTCTCACTAAAACAGCTCAGCTCTGCACTTGAACACCACAATTGTACGCTGCACTTGATCTGCGCTTGAAATGCTCTTCATCGAGATTCTCTGCGATTGATCTCTTCACTGCTCTTGTATCAAGCTGGTATACCAGCTTGATGTTCCTTGCAGCCTGTCCATCCATGCTATACCAGCTCGAGCGTCCCCTCACTATTCCAGCATAGACATCTTCAACTGTTCCAACTTGGGCGTCCTCTAACTGTTCCAATCTGGATGTCTCCCTGTCCCCTTAACCAAGTGCACTGCACATCACACGCAAAACTTAATAGAATAATAACAGATTTTGCGTGAATCAAAACTTAGATTCTGATCTGTATAAACAGATCCAACATTATTACCTTTTCGTTTACATAAATTTTTATTATATATTATAAATTATTACATGCTTAGTACATATGAAGTAATAGTATTAAAAAATTTAGATAACCCAACAATAACAAGATGAAAAATTGATATTACCATTAAAAATTCGTTCTCAAAAAATATAGTATCATGCAATTTGACAAATCATTTTAATGACTAATATAAAATTAAATTTGAAGATAAACACATTCGTTTAAATGGTTTTATATATTGATTAACATAAACATTATCATATCCTTAATTATCTTATAATTTTCATTTGGTACAATCTGATGGAGTAATTTATAAGTTTTGAGAAGACAATAGGAGATTTATTAAATCATCTCAAGGATTTATCGACCAGATCAAGACAGAGTATACTGCGTTGTGTATTGAAACCAGATCAGACCAGATCGGAACCAGCTGAGTAAAGACAACTTAGCAAAATGGATTTCAGATTACTTTGAGGTTTCGCACAGATTGATGTGAAGTGCTTGACTTCTCTGTATTGATTTGTAGTCGTTGGAACTACTTTGAGCAAATCCCAGATATACAGAGATTTGCTTTGAACTGAAGACGTTGCAGAGTATGCTAAAAGAGGAAATGCATTTAATGAAGGTGTACGTGTACAATACAAGCATTTAAGACGCCGTATACATCTCACTTTGGATACATACGACGTGTCTACTGGTAACATTTATTACCGTTGTATCTAAATGGTATAAATTGGGGAGCAGATCAGTTGTGAAGAAGTTACGATCCACACACTCTCGACTCTCCACAACCAAATACTATGATCAAACAACTTACAAACTTTTGTGAAAGCAAACAGAGTTCATTTCACGAACCAGCTCAGAGCCAGTGACACACACACGCATATTATTTTCATTCAATTCATTGTGTCACAGAATCTTTGTACACACTCTGTAGTGTTGAGATTACCTTGTATATGTTGGCGCAGCGGCGGATCCGGATCCCGCTCCTGAGGCGCAACGGAAGAATTAAAAATTTAGGAGCCCAAGAACGGTCAATACACCAATATAATAATTCAAACATTCATAGGATGTTTAGAATATACCTGTCTGGCGACTAGGCGCCTGGCTCCGACTATTTCTCAAATGGAAATAGCACTTCTTTGGTAGCTCCTAATCAGGTCCACGACCGGTTTCCAATTCCTTCGTTGGAATGCACTAGAATTCGCGGATCCGGATCCCGCTCCTGAGGCGCAACGGAAGAATTAAAAATTTAGGAGCCCAAGAACGGTCAATACACCAATATAATAATTCAAACATTCATAGGATGTTTAGAATATACCTGTCTGGCGACTAGGCGCCTGGCTCCGACTATTTCTCAAATGGAAATAGCACTTCTTTGGTAGCTCCTAATCAGGTCCACGACCGGTTTCCAATTCCTTCGTTGGAATGCACTAGAATTCCAACGAATATTTTGCGAGCAGAACCTCCTCACCGAGACGATTGCAACGAGGTGCGACGGCGGCGGCGGGCGGCGGCGCGGCGGTGACGGCCGAGAGGAGGGAGAGGAGGAGAGGAAAGAAGAATAGCTGAAGAGCTTTTGGTACAGCAATAATGTGTGCCCCAGGGCTCTTATTTATAGATTTTACATGGGCTTAAACCGGGTTAATGGGCTTGGGTCGGGCCCAGGCCCAGGTGTACATTGGTTTCAAGTCTATCGTTGTGGCTTCATCATAATTCTGATCGGCGATCAGATTGGACCGATCTACACAGTTTACAAAACTGAGCATTATGATATGAAAACAATTTTTCGGACCACCTAATCCAAAATAGCTGTTAGGCCCCCATAAACTTTAAGGATAGTCATACTAGCCCTAATCTTAAGGAAATCTCATTTCAACCCTCAGTTAATTTAGGAAGTCACACTTCCTTCCTTCCTCCTACTATACTCAACAAATTGAGCTCAATTTCCTTGTCTGCACGGGAATTGGTAAACCAGTACACTGTGTGACCCTCAATGGTTCAGAGATACAGCTAGCCGTGGGCTCATAATTCATTGTGAATCAGAAAACACATTTTCCGATCTACCCATCGGACCATGGTAAAGCGTCTAGTAACATCGCCCCATGATCCCCTAGGTATCACTGATAGTGCCTGCAAGAAACATTCGGTCATGGTTAGCGTACAGTACGGTCCTTTCAACTCAAATATCCCGATCAGATCAACGACCATTGGTAAATCGAGAGTCGCTAGAGATCCAATAATCATGCATACATATTGGAGATCAAATAGAGACATCGCATGTGTTACTAGGTAAACCCATTTACCCAAAACACATCTAGTACTCTGGCCAGAGATTATCACACTATTATCTCCTCAGATAGCATAGGATATCCACGCACAAAAGCGAGCGGTGAATCCTCGACAATGAAGCATCGACTCCTACATGCATCGGGACCTCACCCAACCCCGCCACCTGATGACCCCAACTGAGTCGGTAAAAGGGTCAAAGTGAGGCACCTATCATGTAAAGTCTCAATTCGAGTAATAAGTACTAATTTGTACAACCAAAACCTCGGACTTAATCCACTCGACAAATGATAACCACTTGGAAAGTTCGAACGAGGGTAGTTCGATAGATCACCAGGTCTCCATCTGCATGCTCAGAACATCACAATGTTCCCTACCAATGAAACGTGATACTTCACATCGTATATACTAGTCTCAAGCTTGGGCGGCCCTTATCCTCTTTTCGACGCCCCAATTGACTAGGAACAGGTTCAGAATACACAGTGACTATTAGATGTGTTTCATGATAGCCATCATATCCACTATCACATCTAACATACACTATAGTGCATTCAATGTCTTTATCCAACAATTGTAATCATAATAATGAAGATAAAGAATGCCATAAAAGAATACGAATTTCATAAATAAAAATCGTTTTACATAGAGTCAACAAGAACCCACACGCGACAAGTTGGATAGTTGGGCACCTACTCTAACAGATAATCATAAACAGAGTGTGAGAGTGCTAGAATAGCAAAACAACTTAGAGTTGTATTCATTATACTGTAGAACAGATCGCGAGTATGTGTTATTCTAAGTGTACTAGGAGTTCTTGCAGCCACTGGCTGTCGGATCGGATTTGTACAAGGAGTTGTATAAATGAAATATTCTAGTGGAAGTTATTCCTGTTAAGGAAGAAGGGGATTCTTCCTGTTAAGGAAGAAGGGGAGACGTAGGATATTAAACTCCAAACTTCCAGAAACAAATTCTCGAACCTTTTTATTTATTGCTTTACGCATTATTATCTGTTCACGGTTGAATTGGGTTTATTCTGCACAAACTTATTTGTTACCCAAGACAACAGACTATTACTGAGGCCCTCCAAGATGATAACTTGGCTTAGAGGTTAGCTACGAACTGTAAAATATTTTAAATCAAGTTTTTCGTTAAAACTAGCAAAGGAGTTCATTCAACCCCACCCCCCGAACCCGAGCTTATTTTTCGATTCTACAACGTTACGAAAAGACATTTGCTTTATTCATTTTTTGTTTTATTCAATCATTATGAAGGGGATCGAAGAACTGGTACCGTGAGCTCTCACACAGCTCATGCCCCAATTCATGGATCGAAAATGCAGATTGCATGCTTTTAAAAGTGTTTTTAAGAATAGCACGCAATATCAAAACGTCACATCGCGCCTAAACTGGATCAGCACGGAGCAGCGCTGCGTGCTGGTCTAGATTTCGTGCGATCTGATCTGTGAAAGCATGAGATGCAAAGCTCTAGTTCTTGAAAGATATTAGCACCGAGAAGTATATCAGATTTGGTATAAAAACCAAGCATAAAATCTGAAATACTCTCTGAGAATTGAGATCTTAAAACTGGTTTTAAAACAAGCGATGCATAAATGTAGAAAGCTATAAATAGAAAGCTGTAAAGAAAGGCAAACACAGGAATTTATTTCTGGAAGTTCGGAGTTCAATCTCCTACGTCTCCCCTTCTTCCCTTGCTGGAAGGATTCACTAGAAGATTTGATATATACAACCACTTGTACAAACCCGATCCAATAGCCTGCAAGCTACAAGAACTCCTAGCACACTCTGCTGCGCACCAGCTTGCAGGCTATGTGACTTGTCTACACTTCTTTAACGTCTCTGTGAGAAAGACTACAAAGGTTTATGTTTGTTTTGTGATTCACTCATCTATTCTATTCAACTCATCTCTCGTATATGTGAGTGAATCTGTGTGTGAGAAATATACAGTGTAAGATCACACTCTCTTATGTTTTTCACACACTGGGAAGTGCTTTTACAAAGCTGATATCTTCATCTTCTTCCCACGTTGTGCAGTCGACTAAGGATTCTGCGTTTAAGCTGTCGGCCTGTGCACCAGCTTACACCTGGGCACTAGCTCAGCTTGTACACCATCTGCCACCCGAGTGTACAAGCTCTCGACTGTTGCACATAATTTCGCCTGTTTCTATTTTTCGTCTCTCACGCTTTCTCTTCACACTTCTGTTCATCATCTTATGCATATAAAAATACTCTATGAAAATCTATTTGTTGGATACAAGTTCCTAACCGTTGAAAAGGCTTCTGTAAAGTTCTGACATAGTCTGTGTCCTTTATCATTTAATGCATTTGCAGGTTTTTGAATTTGAGCTCTCTCATCATTTAATGTGTTGAAGTCTTTGTAGACTTTGAGATCTGTCTCGATTAGACAAATTAGTTTGTCTTCTAGTATTCTGAATAAATCTTGTATAAACTAATTCGTCTGAGCTGATCTTTCACGAAGCTCCTGATCTGATCTGCTCTTCTCTAATCTGCTCTGAGTTGATCTGCTCTTCTCTAATCTGCTCTGAGTTGATCTGCTCTAAACTATTCTAGTCTGAGTCTTTCTACTCTTGAGCTGTTTCTACGCTTCTTCTCTAAACTGCTCTTATTCATCATCTGCTCTAATCTACTCTAAGCTGATTCTGTTCACTGTGAGCTGATCGGATACGAATCCTGCTCTGATCTGATCTATTCTACGCTCTGAGCTGCTCTTGAATTCTCTAATCTGCTCTAATATGATAGACTATTTGTTGATTCTATTTGTGCTGTTCTGTTCTGTTTGTCCCTGAGCTGATTCTGTTATGTTAAGCTCTAAGCTGATCTTTTTTCTCTGTTCTGTACTGTTCCATCTTAAGCTTTCTCAGCTATTCTGAACGGATTCTACTTTGAGCTGTTCACACTGAAGTAATATATAAATCACGTTGATTCTGTCTGTGCTGCTAACCGAGCTGATCTCTTTATCTATCTGTTCTAATCTCTGAGCTGATCTGATTCTCTCTATACTTCTAATATGATCTGAACTACTTCAGATCTGAACTGTTTCTTCTCTAAGTTGTTTCTAATCTGATCTGAATTGAACCTGATCTGTTCTTCCCTAAACTGTTCTAAGCTGATCTCTGAACCGAATATTGTTCATCTATTCTGAACTGAACCTGCTCTTCTCTAAGCTGTTCACTTTGAACTGATTCATCTGATATGATCTATTGAACTGTAAGCTGAAATCTGATCTGCACTTGTTCTCTGAACTGAACGCTCTCTCATGATCTGAAACCTGCTTTGAACTGGTTTATTCTGTGCTGATCTTCGCTCTAAGCTGGATCAGCTTGGAAGTCATCTGTTGGATCAGTTTGGGCATCCCCTACTGTTCCAGCTTGGAAATCTTTTCAATAGCACTCAGTTCGTCGCTTTCAGCTCGCTTTCGATCTTCTATAGATCGCTTTTTCAACTCGCAGCTGATCTGAACCAGCTCGCTTTTGATCTGCTATAGTTAAGACCTGCGCACTTGATTAAATCGTTAGAAACATAACAATCTGAATCTACCAACAATCTCGCAAGACCAAAATCAGCAATTTTGGCATCTTTTGCTATCTTCTTGACTCTAATGTGGTTTGTCTAAACACAAATTTTAATTAATTATGTAATTAAAAAATTAATTGCTGTTTTTTTTGTAAAACCATACGAAAAATAACATTTAGCAAATTAGTCAATAATTAATTACCAATAGATATATAATGATATTTCAAAATAAAAAAATAAAAAGAGAACAAACCTAAGCTTCTGTCAGTGGACCTCTGTTGGATCTGCTGCGCAAATCAAATCTGTATTTTGATGAATACAAAACTTGTTCTTATGTTTCTAACGATTTAATTGAGTGTGTAGGCTAAGCTAATACTGATCATATTAGACGCGAGCTGAAAGCGCCGAACTGAGTTCGATTGAGAAGCAGTCCAAGCTGATTGTAGGGACGCCCAATTGATCCAGAAGACGACATCCAAGTTTATCCAGCTTAGAGCAAATATCAGCACAGAAGAAACCAGTTCAGAGTAGGATCGGCTCAGGATATCAGATCGGACAAGAGCTGCGAGCTGTAGACGTAAGCTATATCAGATCAGATCAGACAAGAGCTGCGAGATGAAGAAGTGTAGTGTATAAAAAAAGAGCGTAGTTCATCGAAGAAGAAAATCAGCTTAGTGTTGGGGAACAAAGGTGTAGGATCCGGATCCCGCCTCCCGGGGCGCAGCGGAAAACAAAATTTCCCGGGAGACGATCAATACAATTTAAAATCAAAACACAATACGAACCATTCATAGGGTGTTTTCGTTGATTACCTTGCTGGCAACTCGTGCCTGGCTCCAACCGGAATTACAAGAACGCCGGCTCTTCACGGTAGGCGATGGTAGATTCGTCAATCAGGTCCACGACCGGAAACGATCTCCCTCCGATCAGTCTGCACTAGAAGACTGATGGATTTTATCACCAACGGATTCTCCTCGAAAAGTTGGCCGGAACAAATTCCGCCGAGGGGCGGCGGCGGCGGCTTTTGGGAGAGGAGGGAGGCGGCGGATTTTAGAGCTCTAGGGTTAGGGTTTTGTAATCAATAGTTATGATTAAAGCCTCCAAGTATACATAAATAGACTAGTGATAAACATGGACCGGCCAACGGGCCAGGGTCCAACGTATGAACATTCGGTTCATCCCTATCACCGTCACTTCATCATAACTCTGATCGCCGATCAGATCAGACCGATCGACTCAGTTTCCAAAACTGAGTATTATGATCTGAAAAATCATTTTTCAGAACCCCAGTGCAAAATGACCGTTTTGCCCCTAAACAACGGAAATCACGATTTGACCCCTGTTGACTTTTAGGAAGTCGCACTTCCAAAATTCTCCTCCTATGCTCAACACATTGAGCTCAGTATCCGTGCGGGAATCTCGAATCCAGTACTTTTGTGACCCTCAATGGTTCAGGGATACAGCTAGCCGTGGGCCCACAACCATTGTGGCTCCGGAATCACAATTACGGACTTGCCCATCGGATCATGGTAAGAGCGTATAGCAACATCGCCCCATGATCCCCTAGGTATCACTGATAGTA
>KV018173.1:2834-14926 GCA_001598015.1 Dorcoceras hygrometricum
ACTGGTTCTTGCAGGCACTATCAGTGATACCTAGGGGATCATGGGGCGATGTTGCTAGACGCTTTACCATGATCCGTTGGGCAGGTCCGGAATTGTGATTCCGGAGCCACAATGGTTGTGGGCCCACGGCTAGCTGTATCCCTGAACCATTGAGGGTCACACAAGTACTAGATTCGAGATTCCCGCACGGATAATCAGCTCAATGTGTTGAGCACGAGAAGAGGATTTTGGGGAGTGCGACTTCCTAAAAGTCAACAGGGGTCAAACCGGGGTTTCCCGCTGTTAAGGGGCAAAACGGTCATTTTGAAATTTAGGGTTGGATGATCTGAAAAATTGTTTTTCATATCATAACATTCAGTTTTGGAAACTGGGTCGATCGGTCCGATCTGACCGGCGATCGGAGTTACGATGAAGTCGCAGCGATGGATATCGTTATTTGGACCCGGGCCCGTTGGGCCGATCCAAGTCCATCTTTAATTCTATTTAATATAGAGTTAAGACTAGACTTCAAGACTTAACACAACTTAACCTAACCCTAAACCTAGCATTAGCCGCCGCCCTCCCTCCTCTCTACAAGCCGCCGTCGCCGCCGCCGTGCGCCGCCGCCGCTTCGCCGGAAAAACATTTCCGGCCAATTCGACGAGGAGAATCCATTCGTGCAGATCTCGTCAGTCCTTCTAGTGCAGGCTGACGAAGGAGTCTCGTTTCTGGTCATGGACCGGATTGGCGATTTCTACCGCAATCTACCGTGAAGAGCCGGGTTCTTGTAATTCCGGTTGGAGCCAGGCACAAGTGCCAGCAAGGTAGTGTTTTGAACACCCTATGAATGACGATATTTGTATTGTTAATTTTTCGTATTGATCGTCTCCCGGCATCTATTTTCTGTTCTTCCGCTGCCTCGCCGGGGGGCGTGATCCGGATCCCCAACAATACTGATTCAAGCTTCCAATGCGATGTGGACGATTCAAAGCCAACCTCTGGATTTGTATTCGTGCTCAATGGTGGTGCTGTCTCTTGGAAGAGTTCCAAGCAAGACACCATCGCGGATTCAACCACTGAGGCTGAGTACATTGCGGCATCAGCTGCTGCTAAATAGGCGGTTTGGATAAGGAATTTAGTCCAATAGTTGGGCGTAATCCCTGAAGGAGTTGGTCCAGTCCCGGTGTACTATGACAACACAGGTACCGTTGTGCAAGAAAAGGAACCTAGGTCTCACCAAAGATACAAACATATATTGAGGAAATACCACATAATCCGGGATATTGTGGCTAGAGGTTACATAGAATTTGAGAGAGTCGCCTCTGCAGACAACATTGCTGATCCACTTACGAAGCCCTTGCCAGGACCGTTGTTTGAAAAACATCACGAAACGATGGGACTAAGTCTGATGAGTAGTTGGCTTTAGGGCAAATGGAAGATTGTTAGAGTAGGTGCCCAACTAGCCAACTTGTGGCGTGTGGGTTATTGTTGACTCTATGTAAAAAGATCTTTATTTATGAAATTCGTATTCTTTTATGGCATTCTTTATCGTCATTATTTTATAATGTTAACAATTGTGTTGGATAAAGACCTGGAATGCACCATAGTGTATGTTAGATGTGATAGTGGATATGATGGCTATCATTAAACACATCTAATAGTCACTATGTATTCTAAACTCGTTCCGCGTCATTCCTAGTGGAGTTGGTCCAGTCCCGGTGTACTGCGACAACACGGGTGCCGTTGCGCAAGCAAAGGAGCCTAGGTCTCACCAAAGATCCAAACATATACTGAGGAAATACAACATAATCCGGGATATTGTGGCGAGAGGTGACATAGCAGTTGAGAGAGTCGCCTCTGCGGACAACATTGCTGATCCACTTACGAAGCCCTTGCCAGGACCGTTGTTTGAAAAACATCACGAAACGATGGGACTAAGTCTGATGAGTAGTTGGCTTTAGGGCAAATGGAAGATTGTTAGAGTAGGTGCCCAACTAGCCAACTTGTGGCGTGTGGGTTATTGTTGACTCTATGTAAAAAGATCTTTATTTATGAAATTCGTATTCTTTTATGGCATTCTTTATCGTCATTATTTTATAATGTTAACAATTGTGTTGGATAAAGACCTGGAATGCACCATAGTGTATGTTAGATGTGATAGTGGATATGATGGCTATGATTAAACACATCTAATAGTCACTATGTATTCTAAACTCGTTCCTAGTCGATTGGGCCGTAAAAATGAGGATAAAGCCGCCCGAGTTTGAGACTAGCATCTGCGATGTGAAGTACCACGTTCATTGGTAGGGAACATTGTGATGTTCTGAGCATACAGATGGATAGTGACCTGGTGATATATCAAACTACCCTCGTTCGGACTTTTCAAGTGGTTACCAATTGTCGAGTGGATTAAGTCCGAGGTCTTGGTTGTACAGATTAGCCCTCATTACTCGAAACTTCATTGAGGCTCTACATGATAGGTTCCTCACTTTGACCCATTTATCGACTCAGTTGGGGTCATCAGGTGGCGGGGTTGGGTGAGGTCCCGATGCATGTAGGAGTCGATGCTTCGTTGTCGAGGATTCACCGCTCGCCCTTGTGCATGGATATCCTATGCTATCTGAGGAGATAATAGTGTGACAAATCTCTGGCCAGAGTACTAGATGTGTTTTGGGTAAATGGGTTTGCCTAGTAACACATGCGATGTCACTATTTGATCTCCAATATGTATGCATGGTTATTGGATCTCTAGCGACTCTCGATTTACAACTGGTCGCTGATCTGATCGGGATATTTGTGTTGAAAGGATCGTACTGTACGCTAACCATGACCGAATGGTTCTTGCAGGCACTATCAGTGATACCTAGGGGATCATGTGGCGATTTTGCTAGACGCTTTACCATGATCCGATGGGTTAGTCCGAAAATGTGGTTTCGGAGTCACAAATGTTGTGAACCCACGGCTAGCTGTATCCCTGAACCATTGAGGGTCAAACAAGTACTGGTTTCTCAATCCCCGTATGGAAATTAAGCTTAATTTGTTGAGTATAGTAGGAGGAATGATGGAAGTGCGACTTCCTAAAATTAAATAGGGTCAAAATGCAATTTCCCTAACTTTGGACTTGTTTGACTATCCTTAAAGCTTACAGGGGCCAAACTGCTATTTTTGGATTAGGTGGTCCGAAAAATTGTTTTAACATCATAATGCTCAGTTTTGTAAACTGTGTAGATCGGTCCGATCTGATCGTCGATCGGGATTATGATGGATCCACAGTGATGGACTTGAAACCAATGTTCACCCTGGACCTGGGCCTGACCCAAGCCCATTAAGCAGGTTCAAGCCCATGGAAAATCTATAAATAGAGGCCCTGGGGTATTCATTTGAAAAGTACCAAAAAGCTCCTCAGCTTATTCTTCCTCTCCTCTCCCCGCCGCCGCCGTCGCCCATCGCCGTCGAAAATCTCGTTCCGACCGTTCCGGCGAGGAGATTTCGTCTGTGAAATCTTCGTCGAGTTTTCTAATGCAGACCGGCGAAGGAATTGGGATTCCGGTCGTGGACCGGATTAGGAGGCCAAAACCGCCAACTGTTGGAGTGCCGATTTCCTCGTGAAATTGGTCAAATCGAGGCGCCTAAACGCCAGCAAGGTACTGTTCTGAACATTCTATGAATGTTTTTATAGGTGTATTGACCGTTCCCGGGCTCAAATTTTTAAATCTTCCGCTGCGCCTCGGGAGCGGTCCACCGCTGCGCCAACACATTCGAGATAGATATGATTCTCGAATTCCCTAAAACCACATACTTGAATGCTTACTGCTCTTGTTTGATTACTCGACTGATTTTGTGTGATATACTTGTTTATACTTGCTTGATTAGAATGTATTGCCTTGATTGATTTTAGATTAATGCATCAAGATTATGTTGCATTCATCTTGAGCTCTACCTTGAAAAGCATAGAGGGCTGGATCGCTTAGAGTGCAAATGACGTTTGGAGGGCTATAGTTGAGTGGCACGGAATGTAGATTTACTTCCAGAGCTAGATGACTCACTATGGTTTCACCAAAGTCACTCACTATGGTTGCACCAAAGTCAGGGGATTGATATACTTGACGCCACCTCGATTGGGAGAGTCGGTGGTTGGTTTGAGATTTTCTTCCCCGAGATCCCAAGAACCAAGATTTATTGTTATCAGATTTGATAGCCTATTCCTTCCACATGCATTGCATCCATGCTCATGATATATTGCATGTTATGTTGTTTATACTGGGAATTATATTCTCACCGGAGTTATCTGGCTATTGCTGTGTTTTTGTATGTGTGTATGGAAATAGGTGGGGCAGGATCGAGTCAGAGACAACCATGATAGATCGAGATGAAGATTAGCACGTGGTGACTCGGGTTTTAGAAAAAGTTTTGTAATATATGAAGTTGTCAAACATGTTTGAATGTATATGTTTTATACTTGTTGAGTACTAGTTTATGTTGGGACTTCATGTATCCTAAATAATGAGGTTGAAGTTAAATGCATGTTTAGATTTTGTTTTCTGTTGTTTACCTCATGTAGAGGCATTTTGAGTTGAATGAAAGGGTTATACAACATCAAACTTGTGTTGATAGTAAGGATATCAAGTTGAGAAAACTTTAGGGTCACTTAAGCGCACCCGCGCCCTATAAAACAAAATTTGTATCTTCTTTTTCTTCTTGCTTAAATTAGATGAATAAAATTGTGATTAATATTTATTCGCCCCTTAAGAAGAGATTAGCATCCCGGATTCCCCACAGATATCCTCAAAAACACATGATCCCCAATAGCTAGCTCCAAATCTCGTTGTCTCTGATCGGCATAACTCTTCTGACGACTCTGGCCTGTACTCATCCTATCCCGAATCCTCGCCATAATGTCCGACGTCTGCTGTACTAACTCCGGTCCAGTCAGCACTCTATCTCCAACCTCGTCCCAGTGCACGGAAGATCTGCATCTCCTCTCGTACAGAGCTTCATACGGAGCCATCCCAATCGATGCCTGAAAGCTGTTGTTGTACGTGAACTCTACCAGCGGCAACCTCGAGTCCCACGTACCCTGGAGATCTATGACACAAGCTCTCAGCAAATCCTCCAGGATCTGGATGACCTCTCTGACTGTCCGTCCGTCTGTGGATGAAAATCTGTACTGAATGACAATGTAGTCCCCAAGGCGGCATGTAAGCTCCTCCAAAACACAGACGTAAATCTGGTGTCTCTATCAGACACAATAGAGACTGGTATGCCATGCAATCTGACAAACTCTCTGATGTAAATCTCGGCATACTGCGTCAGGGTGAAAGTAGTCTTCACCTGTAATAAATGCGCTGACTTGGTGAGTCTGTCAACAATCACCCATATCGTCGTGTACCCTCTAAGACTCCTGGGAAATCCAAAAACGAAATCCATCGTAATGTGCTCCCGCTTCCACTCGGGAATAGGGAGTGGCTGCAACAACCCTACCGGTCGCTGATGCTCTACCTTGACCTGCTGACAAGTCAAGCACTCAGACACGAATCTCTCAATGTCCTTCTTCATCCCCGGCCCCCAGTACAATATCTGCAAATCTTTGTACATCTTCTTACTCCCTGGGTGGATGGAGTACGCCGATGCATGAGCCTCAGATAAGATCTCAGCTCTCAACTTTCCACTACTCGGACCCACATACGTCCTCTGAAGCAAACTATCCCATCCTCAACTGCGTATATACCTCATCCTCTGGCCTCATCTCGCTGTCTCCACTGCTGTAACTGCTCATCGGAGGTCAGCTCATCTCTAATCCTCTCTCGAAGAGTCGGCTGAATAGTGAGCGCTGCTAAACTCTGCGCACAGCCTCCTGAATACAACTTCAGTCCAAACCTCTCTATCTCAGTCTGTAGTGGCATCTCAACTGACAAACAAGACACTACTGCAGTCTTCCGTCTCAAAGCGTCTGCTACTACATTAGCTTTACCCGGATGATAGCTAATGTCACAATCATAGTCCTTCACCAACTCTAACCATCTGCGCTTGTTCAGCTCCTTCTGGGTGAAGAAGTACTTGAGGCTCTTGTCGGTGAATATCTGACACTTCTCGCCGTACAAGTAGTGCCTCCAAATCTTCAAAGCGAACACTACTGCTGCAAGCTCCAAATCGTGCGTCGGATAATTCTGCTCATAACTCTTCAGCTGCCTCGATGCATAAGCAATAACCTTACCACATTGCATCAGAAATGCACCCAAACCTCTGAAAGAAGCATCTGTATAAACCACAAACTCCTCGTGGTCCACTGGCATAGCTAAAACTGGTGCTGAAGTGAGGGCCTCCTTCAGCATATCAAAGCTCCTCTGACACTCAGGGCTCCACACATACTTCGTATTTTTCTTGGTCAAGGCTGTCAAGGGCACTGAAATTTAAGAGAAGCCCTTGATAAATTTGCAATAGTAACCTGCCAGGCCCAAGAAACTGCGAATCTCCACTGCATTCCTCGGAATCCCCCAGTTCTGCACTTCCTCTACTTTCGATGGGTGAACTGAAATCCCATCTCTCGACACAATATGCCCTAGAAATGCCACCTGCTCAAGCCAAAACTCGCACTTGCTGAACTTTGCATACAATTTGTGCTCCCTAAAAGTCTGTAAAGCTGTCTGCAAGTGCTGCCTATGCTCCTCCAAGCTCCTCGAATAGACCAGAATGTCGTCGATGAAAACTATAATGAACTGGTCTAAATTCTGCCTGAATACCCTGTTCTTCAAATCCATGAAAATCGATGGGGCATTCGTCATGCCAAACGGCATCACCAAGAACTCGTAGTGGCCGTAGCGTGTCCGAAAAGAAGTCTTGGACACATCATCCTCTCTAAATCTCAGCTGGTGATAGCCAGATCTCAAATAAGTCTTCGAGAACACCTAAGCTCCCTGCAACTGATCAAATAAATCCTCAATCCTTGGGAGTGGGTACTTATTTTTCACTGTGACTCCGTTCAGCTCCCGGTAGTCAATACACAACCTCATGCTGCCATCCTTCTTCTTTACAAACAATACTGGCGCGCACCATGGAGAAAAGCTAGGGCGTATGAACCCCTTATCGAGCAACTCCTGAATCTGCTATTTCAGCTCCTTCATCTCGGTAGGAGCTAATCGATAAGGTGCTTTAGAGATAGGCACAGTACCCGGCATCAGCTCGATAGAAAACTCCACCTCTCACTCCTGTGGAATTCCCACTACATCATCAGGGAAGACATGTGCAAAATCCCTGACTACCTCCACATCAGTCAGTGAAGGGCCTGCTGAATCTCCTGTAGTGGTAACGCTGGCCAAGAACGCCTGACATCCGAACTCGACTAGCTTTCTGGCCTATAGAAACGATATGAATCTAGGCTTCCGCGGTCTCCTCTCTGCCTCAAATAAGAAGGTCTCCTGCCCTGGCGGCCTGATAGTCTCTGACCTCTGCTGAAAATCGATCACCACTCCAAATTCCGTCTTCATACCCAGGATGAGGTCGAATCCTGACATCGGCAAAACGACCAAGTCTGCTCTGACCGCATGATCCTGGAACATCATCGTCAATCCCTGCACTACACTGGTCGTCGTCAACTCCTCTCATGACGGAACCGTCATGGCTAGAGCTACTCCCAAGCTCTCCGGAACAATACCCATCCTCTATGTGAACGCACTCAAAATAAACGAGTGGGTTGCTCCTGAGTCTAGCAAGGCGAATTTAGTGACACCTAGCACACGAATCTCGCCTGAAACAGAAACGTCACACAGGTACGCGTTTATGGTCAAACTAGATCCCAAAAAGCAGTTAGAAGCCTAATACATTTCTAAGTTCTCTATTCCTACCCGTCTAAGTTCTCAAGGTTGGTCCTAAAAGATCTAACAGTTCTTACCTATATCAATTCTGAAACTAAGGCATAAATCTCCTAGCAGTGCTCTACCTTAGAATTCAATTTTTTTTGAAACATCCAAAAAAACAACACTTCAAAGCACGGAAATGATGGAAATCTAAAACGGAATACCCGTGAGAAATGTCGTGTCCGGTTCTGCAGCCTCTGCCTGCATCACGAAAACACGACCTGTGGCCTGTCTCTTCTTAGGGCAATCCCTAGAAATATGCCCTGGCTCCTTGCAATGATAGCACCGGCCTGATCCAGCCATGCAAGGTCCTGAATGCTGCTTACTGCACTCCTTGCAGATCGGTGTCCCTCCAGGTCTAGGGGCATTGGCCCCCTGCTGCTGCGGCCTCTGCTGACCCTGCGGTCTCTGTTGCTGAGGCCCCTGAGGAGTTGGGCCATTAGGAGGCCCCTGAAATGGTCTCTTCGCTGGCGGCTGCGAAGACTGGCCCTGACGGGCTGCTGTAACTGGCGCTTCCTCTGGAAGTCATCCCTCATATCCTTTCGGCCCCTCTCTGACCGGTACGCCTTGTTCACCGCAGTCATGTAAGTAGCCACATCCGCCATATAGAAATCGTGGCGGATGTCTGGTCGCAGTGCATCAGTAAACTGCCATAGCTTCTCACTCTCCACAGTTGCGATCGAGGGCACGAAGTGACACCCCTGCTCGAACTGTCGTACGTACTCAGCAACAGACTTGTCTCCCTGACGGAGACACATAAACTCCCGAAGAAGTTGGATCCATGCATCAGCAGTGAAATACTTCTCAAAGAAGACAGTCTTGAATCCATCCCAAGTCAGACTCTTCGGCACTAGACCGACAACTGCGCTCTCCCAAAAAAGAGCATAATCGCCCTTCATCATGAAGATGGCACAACTAACCTTGTCAGCATCTGGGAGACCCATATAAGCATAGATGGTCTCCAAAGATCGGATACACTCCTCAGCAACAAGTGGATCAGTAGTCCCTGATAACTCCTTAGGTCCCTGTCTGCGAAACCTCTCAGCGACGTCCTCCTCATGCAACTTCCCGGGTCGCTCCGACTGACGCTCCAAAAGCCTGGCAATCCCGGCTAGCATATCCAAATTAGCTCTCTCATACGGTTTCAGCTGAGGAGGTGGGGGAGGAGGAGGCGTAGAATCATCTTGGTGGATCCTCTCGCGTCTGGGAGGCATACAGATACACCAAAACCTTATCACGTAAATCTAAGGGCATGACTAAGCGTCAAACTCTTAACATTCTAAGGCAAAAACTCATGCAAAAATAAAACATGCAGCATCGAACATAAACATAAATCGTAAAACTATAAAACTCACAAACTGGCAGTGCGACTTCCGAGCTCCACGCAGCAGGCTATTACCCCACCAGAACCACCGCTTTGATACCAACTGACACGAACCAGACTCTAATTTTTTTTTTAAATCATATGCGGAATAATTAACTAATAGGTATGGTTCGTTCCCTTTTTAAATCATTTTCTAAAAATATACTTGATACAGAAATAAATAAATATTCTAAAATATAAAATCATTCATACAGTAAATGTAAAATCATCCATACAGTGTTAAAAAGAACAGACTGAGTAAAAGTATTGAACATGACATGCTGAAAATCAATGACTGAAAAGTGTAGCATAACAAAATAAAGAAAACATAGTGGTCATGGGGTACTGCTGCAACAGGCGCTCAGTGGCCCTCACCGCCAGTCGGGACATACTCTACAGGATCATCACCTGCACCATTTAAACCTAGTGAGCCTAAAGGCTCAGCTGTTTTATCTTTAAAATAACAAGATACATACTAATAAGGTCACAAGCAAGCACATACGTGTACTGAAATAACATTAAATCATACATGCGTGAATGGTCATAAAACATGGTTCGTCATCGATCGTAATGTATCATAATCATATAGTATATATCATAAGGCATGACGTAAAGTAACATAAAAACTTATGAGTCGTATCTGTGAAATGTGAGCGGGCGTATACTAATTAGTCGAAAGAACCAACGTACGTGGCGGTGCGATTCACCCGACCTTACCTCGGGATCCCACACACATCTATGCTTGCCACTTCACCATGTCGTGACCACATGGATCCATAAGCTCGTAATACATTACGTTCATGATGCATTTCATAAAATCATATAATTTAAAAGTTTATCCCGTCAACATATATTTAATTCCTTCATTTAAAACATTATTATACATAATATACTACATATGTAATTAAATATATATTCACGGGTCTATATTTTCTACTCTGGTCAAGGACTGGTTCAGGAGTCTAGCCCAGTACTTCTAAGCCCAAAAGAACCTAGACTCAATTTAAAAATTGAACTTGTTCTAATACACGACTTGGTCCAAAACTTTAAAATTGAACTTTAAAATTTGACTTTAAAATATTCGGCCCAATCCGCTAAAATAGCCAAAAATCCCATAAATTAAATAAATTCTAAAAATGCTGGAAAACATCTTAAAATATTCTTAAAACATCAATTAAAGTCATCCACAAACTTTGGTAGCCCCTAAAACTCAAAATCTTAATTTCACAAAAATGACCCGATGAGGCTCACTACGAGAGACAAAACGGTAAAAATTATTAAAAAGTTATTTCTTAACCAAATCGCTCTCGGTTTCAACCCACGTCACTCTAACTCAATATACTAGTTACAGGAACTAACAAGACTCAAAAAAAAATATAGTAAGTGACCAACACGGCACCCACAAACCCACTGCCCGTGTGCAGATTGCAACCAGGACACGTGTTAGCTATAAAATTCATAAATAATTCGTTTCTCGACCAAATCACTTCCCGTTTGAACCTACGTGATCCTAACTTAAAGAGATATCTCATAAAATCAACCCTGACCACATAAACCTCTTCTATTGACTTAATCCACCTCAACTAATCTACTGTTGCACACAGACGACAAGTCAGGACACATGCTGATCATAAAATTTGTAACTAAATCATTCTTTGACCAAATCACTTCCCGTTTGGACCTACGTGACCCTAACTTGATGAACTAACTACCAGACCACCCTTGGACCAAAACCTAGTTCCATGAACAGTCCATGACCGAAGAAACATGGGATAAAATCAAAACCGTAATGAAAAACATGAGTCATGCATAGATCTAAAACAATTGTGCATAGATCTAAACACATCACATTCAGATCTAAAAAAATCACATTCAAATCATGCATTGAACATTAAAAACAGTTTACTATGGTGTAAATGGTGAGAAAATAAATCGATATTACATGCCTGGCTTGGAGAAAGATGAGATCTATGAGTTACCGACGTAGAGGACGCGAGATCGGGACAAGACCGCCTTTGAATCACCAAGGATTTGAAAAATTCGAAGCTTGAGGGAGGATAGAGCTAAAAAAGTGATGGAAAGAAGAGAGGAGAATGCTGCAAAGAAAATGGGAGAAAGGAATGTGCATATAGGATGAGAGAGGGCCATGGTTGCCTTTTGTTTTTTGTATATAATTGTTGAATAATGGTGTATGATAGGTGGTTGAATAATGGTGTATAGTTGTCAAAAATTGTTATGTATAGTGGGACAAAGTTGTTGTGTATAGTAGGACAAAAATAATGGTGTAATGTAGGCCAAGAATAATTGAGAAGATAATTTAGGTGATTGAATACATAATTGGTGTTACACCATTGACCACTAAGGCTTAATTAAGAAATTAAAATGAAAGTTTACATGATTGCCCCTCCACTAATTGCAACTCTAATTAAAAACTTTAAACTTGGCTTTAGGAATGTCTAATTTTCGTAATTAAAGTCCCCTCAAATTTTGAAACACATCAAAATCCATTAAATAGTCCGTATAGGCGAAAAACGGGTTCCCCTCCAAAATAATCATAAAAAGCCCCAATTTTTGGAAATTTGCTGCTTCAAATACTAAATTTATTCTTAAAATCCAAGGACTTAAAAATCTCAAATTATTTTCATCTCGGTCGTCCCTAGTCTCGTCCACGCGTCCGAAACTCAAACAGATTGAAAACATAACATGCATACCATGCAACATAAAAATCATAAATAAATCACATAAATGAAATGTAATTATCTAAAATTATTTTTCCCCTTAGTCATGCACTCTTTTCTACGTAATAAGGATTTTCTAGGCGTTACAATACTCTCCCCCCTACAAGAATTTCGTCCTCGAAATTCGAAAGCTTAACCAAGAGTTCTGAGTATTGCTGC
>KV018174.1:7230-25960 GCA_001598015.1 Dorcoceras hygrometricum
AGCCTCAGTGGTTGAATCCGCGATGGTGTCTTGCTTGGAACTCTTCCGAGAGACAGCACCACCATTGAGCATGAATACAAATCCAGAGGTTGACTTCGAATCATCCACGTCACACTGGAAGCTAGAATCAGTATAGCCTTCCAGTTTCAGTTCACCACCCCCATACACCATGAACATATTCTTAGTCCTTCGTAAGTACTTAAGAATATCAACATCTCCTATAGCTACTGCAGCAACTCTTGCTCCATTGCCAAGCCTCAAGTGGGTCTCACCCTCTCTAAGACGTCGGATTTTTGTCATCACCTGCAAATCATTGCAGATATGAGATCCACATCCGGTATCAAGTACCCAAGAAGTCGAAATAAGAGACATATTTATTAACAAAACGTTTCTCAATAACAACTTAAAATCAGAAGACAGAAATAAATAAACATCTCCTATAGCTACTGCAGCAACTCTTGCTCCATTGCCAAGCCTCAAGTCGGGTCTCACCCTCTCTAAGACGTCGGATTTTTGTCATCACCTGCAAATCATTGCAGATATGAGATCCACATCCGGTATCAAGTACCCAAGAAGTCGAAATAAGAGACATATTTATTTCAATATAGAACATACCTTTCGCAGTTCGCAACTGCTCGAGGTACTCCTTGCAGTTCCTCCTCCAACGCCCAGGATTGTGGCAGTGGTGGCAAACATCCTCTCTCTTGTTTAGTTTGGAAGCCTTTGCCTTTGGCTTCTTGGTGGGCTTTTGCTCCTTCGCAGGGGCAGAACGCTTCTAGCCCTTACGTTTGGGGCCCTTCTTCGCAGAAGAGCCCATAAGGAGGACGGGCTTGTCCTTCTTTGTGGTACCTTCAAACACTACAAGCATGTTAACCACCTCTTCAAGGGTGGCTGCCAGCTTGTTCATGTTTAAGTTGACCACAAAGGGGTCAAATGCAGCGGGTAGTGAGAGGACAAGTACATCCACCGACAGCTCGTGTGGAAGTGCGATATCAAGGCCCGACAGCTTTTCAACAATCCCAATCATACGAACCCCATGCTCGCGGACCGAAGTCCCATCGCGCATGTGGCTCGTCATAAGCTCCTTGACAGCCGTGAACCTCTCATGTCGAGAGTTCTCCCCGTACAGTTCTTTGAGATGAAAAATTATGTCAGCAGCATACTTTGTCTTCTCAAAGCGCCGTTGCATTTCATTGGACATCGATGCCATCACATAGCATCGAGCTTTAACCGCATCGTCCCTCCATTGTTGAAGCGTAATCAGCTCCTCAGGGCTGATATTGGCAGGGGTTTCCTCCGGAGGACTCTTCTCTATCGCATAAATAAGTTTTTCCGAAGCCAACACAAGGTTGAGGTTGTGGAGCCAGTCTTGGTAGTTCATACCGGTGAACTTGTTGCTATCCAGTATAGCAACGAGTGGGTTTTTGAACGAAGACATTATATAAGCAGTAATACTGAAAGAAAACAGACAATCATCACTAACTATATAAAATAATCGCTAAGACATAAAACAAGGTCGTTAAGTTTTATGAATTGCCCTCCCACTATTTACACGATTTCACCACCCTCTAATGAAATCGAGAAAGCAAGTTTCTTTAGTGGGTACACGAAGCCCAATCAAGCGATCATTGACCCAAATAATATCAGCCATCCATGACCCCCAAAAGGTAGTTTCCGATTGCAACCGGTGAAACCTCCATGTATTCACCTCACGTCCAGTAAGGGCCCAATAATATGATGCCGTTTACTATCACGTGTCAAGATGACCCATAAATGTTGAGTCGTGAAGGACGGTCCCCTTAATGTCCCCAATAATATGAGCCAACGTTAAAGGGAGTTCCAACCGAACTCACAACGTGTAACGACCAGATCATTTAGAAGTCCACAATTAGAAAGATATGAGATTGAGGGATTATATTGCTATTACAATTCAATTCTTGAATATTTCTGTCTATGCCATGATCAATCTTTATTTTTTATGGATTGATATTCAACTGTTAGAATGCAAGTACAGTATATATTTAGTGACTTCTGCAAACTAAGTGGATCCTTTATTTAACTAAAATTTTCGGTTTCCATGCACATCTTTTGTTTTAAAACAGGGCACGCTTCTTATAGAGTTTGGCATATTGATATAACGTGTTTATTTTCCTTAGTCATTGTAAATCATATAAATAGAATCTAAAGCTGCTTCATGCATCATTACTTTCAAAATCAAATCATATTAAGCGGTGCTCGCTCTCAAGAAGCCGAACAAAAATACTTTCAAAGTGTTTTAAAGGAGACAGGCGGTGTGCAAGAAGTTTACTGAATTCTCTGCTGTTCTTGTGTTAAAGATACTAGGCAAGTAAACTCTGTTTCTTGCTCACTCAATAGAAAGCATATATTCAATTCTGTTTTATGATTATGTATGGTTTTAAAGAGAAGGGAGATGGCCTCGACTGTTCTTCAAGAAAACCGTAAAGTTCATGCTCTGTTTTTTGAAAGAAGTTGAGTTAATGGATTTTAAGTTAAAGATGATTTAGAAAAGGTTTGGATGATATTCTTCTAATGAATTCCTGAGTTTTTCAGTAATTCATTTGTCGAAGTAGCTTACAAGTAGCTTATTCGATCTTTTCCAGTTCTTCTAATGAATTCCTGAGTTTTTCAGTAATTCATTTGTCGAAGTAGCTTACAAGTAGCTTATTCGATCTTTTCCAGAAGTTTCATAAGATAGGTCGAAGTCTTTAGAGGAAGGTAACCTTCGTAGTTCATGGTTATCTGTATATTAAGAACAAGAGCTGGGTCTTATACTACTGCTGATAATGCCTTATCGAAAATATTCTAAGTATGAAATCAGCAGGTTCATTTCTTTGATTGAAAATCAGCAGACGCAAATTCAGCAGATGCTTTGCTTTCGCAAATTCAGCAGATGTTTTGTAAAATCAGCAGATGCATAAATCAGCAGTAGCGACTGGTTGTAGCGACTGGTTGTAGTGACTGGTTGTAGCGACTGGTTGTAGCGACTGGCTGTAGCGACTGAGTTATGCGCTACGACATCGTTTCACTTTATAATTGTTTAATAGACCTCGCGACTGGATTCTTGTGTTGCGACTGATTCCTATTCGTTGCGACTGGTACTATACACCAGCAGATGTATTTCATTTCATTATTTCAGCAGTTGCTTTACTTATTTCTAAGTACTGTTCACTCAGCTGGTATTAGTCTTGCGACTGGTACTATTCATCCCAGCTGGTCACTGTTCATTCTTCGTTTTCTTCAGTAGATAACGAAAATCTCAGAATTTGATTCTTCCTTCAATTCTAGATTAATTTAATGAATCTTTCGACTTATCTGACAGATTCGACTAGCTAAATTATTCAGTTTTCATCTTCGCAAGCATTACGAGGAAATCCTTTACAGTCCAGAATATCATCAAACAAACGAAAACCAGTAACTCGAATGAAAGAAAGAAAACAGTTTTGTACGAGAGGAAGAAGGAGCAGAACATTGTTTTATGAAATGTTTTAAGTTATGACAATGAAAAAGGTCCCTAATGAAAAGGCGAGTGCGCGGCTGACGAACCGTGTGCCCTTTTAACCAGGAAGGATTAGGATTACAGTTCGACGGAACTGTATACCCCTTCAACCACGAGCCATAGTGCTAAGACTGATATCAGGAGTTTGATCAAGCGAAATGGGCCAAATGTTTAAAGTATTGTCATATTTTCCCAGAAAATGAATGAAGAGCACAAGTGTGATTACGATCGCAGCTCTTAAGAGATGTTTAAAGAAAATGTTTTCAGAATTGATTCATGCTTATGTTTTTGAATATTATCGGACTTCATAGTTATGTTACGCTTGTTTATTCTTGAGCGTGAAGTTCAGACTCCAGTACGTACCAGTTTTGAGAAATTGTATTCTTACTTTTGTTATTCCAGATTTACCTGCTGAGCCTCTGGCTCACTAGTTTTTATTGAGTGCAGGTAATTCACAGCAGGAAGATGGAGGGAAATGAACAGGATGGAAGGAATGTGTTTATCGTGGACAACAGAGTTCTTTATTTCCTTCTGGTTCAAAGTTCATAGTTTCTTTTTGAGAACACCTTGTATTGTACTGAATTTTCTGATGTAAGTTGTATCAAAACAAATTTCATAGTTTTGTTATGTTTTTAACCAGACGTTATCACACTACGAGATGCATTATTGACATATGATATAGTTGTTCTCTCCATTTCCGCACTACTGTTTAAGTTATTCTAGATTTCTTATCCTCGAATGCGAAGAACTTTATTATTCTCGTTTCAACCCAGTTAGTTAGTAAAGATCCATTCTCCAACGTTTATGACTCTTGATTTTATTCAATTGAACCCCAAAACTTATAATTATTCCGTCCAGAAAATGAGGGTCGTTACAGTTGGTATCAGAGCATGGTCCTTGAGATAAACACACTTCCAGTCTGAACAAATCTCTCCAGCTTCTGCAAAACTTGTGAGTTTTACGTTCATGTTTTAGCATAGACTAATCTCTCATATAGAATTGTGGTGGATTTGGACTACCCTTTTTCAGATATGTCAGGAAGAGGTAAAGGGAGACTCCTTCGTCAGCCTGCACTAGAAGGCCTGACGAGATCAGCAGGGACGGAAACTCATCGAAAATTTGGCCGGAACAAATTCCGGCGAGGGGCGGCGGCGGCGGCGTCTTGTGAGAAGGGGAGAGGGGCGGCCAAGATCTTTAGGTTTAGGGTTAGTGTGTATCTCATGTTATGATTTAGGCTTAAGTCTAATTAAATAGACTAGTGATAAAGTTGGACCGGCCCAACGGGCCCGGGTCCAACGGATGAACATTCGGTTCATCCCCATCACCGAGACTTCATCGTAACTCCGATCGCAGATCAGATCGGACAGATCGACTCAGTTTTTCAAAACTGAATGTTATGATATGAAAAACAATTTTTTCAGATCATCTAACCCTAAATTTGCAAAATGACCGTTTTGCCCCTCAACAGCGGCAAATCACGATTTGACCCCTTTTGACTTTTTAGGAAGTCGCACTCCCTAAAATACTCCTCAAGTGCTCAGCACATTGAGCTCAGTATCCATGCGGGAATCACGAATCCAGTACTTGTGTGACCCTCAATGGTTCGGGGATACAGCTAGCCGTGGGCCCACAACCATTGTGGCTCCGGAATCACAATTTCGGACTTGCCCATCGGATCATGGTAAGAGAGTCTAGCAACATCGCCCCATGATCCCCTAGGTATCACTGATAGTTCCTGCAAGAACCAGTTGGTCGTGGTTAGCGTACAGTACGGTCCTTTCAATCCATATATCCCGATCAGATCAACGACCATTGGTAAATCGAGAGTCGCTATAGATCCGATAGCTATGCATACATCTTGGAGATCAAATAGTGACATCACGAGTGTAACTAGGTAAACCCATTTACCTAAAACACTTCTAGTACTCTGGCCAGAGATTTATACACTATTATCCTCTCAGATAGCATAGGATATCCACGCATGTAAGCGAGTGGTGAATCCTCGACAACGATGCATCGACTCCTACATGCATCGGGGTCTCACCCAATCCCGCCGCCTAATGACCCCAAGTGAGTCGGAAAACGGGTCAAAGTGAGACGCCTATCATGTAGAGTCTCAATGACGTTTCGAGTCGTGAGGACTAATCAGTACAACCAAGAACTCGGACTTATCCACTCGACAAATGGTAATCACTTGGAAAGTCCGAACGAGGGTAGTTCGATAGATCACCAGGTCACTATCTATCTGCATGCTCAGAACATCACAATGTTCCCTACCAATGAAACATGGTACTTCACATCGCAGATACTAGTCTCAAGATCGGGCGGCCTTATCCTCATTTTGACGGCCCAATCGACTAGGAACTAATTCAGAATACACAGTGACTATTAGATGTGTTTCATGATAGCCGTCATACCCACTATCACATCTAACATACACTATAGTGCATTCTAGGTTTTTACTCAACGCAATTGTATCATCATACAACACCATGAAAGTAAAGAATGCCATAAATAAATGCGAATATCATATATAAAGATCGTTTCATACAAGAGTCTATAAACCCACATGCCACAGGTTGGCTAGTTGGGCATCTACTCTAACAACTGATTCCCCGTTATAGTACCGCAGTTCTAGCAGATCTCTCCGTTCGATCAAATCTGTTGGATCAGATCCGAGAAGGAAAACTGTTAGATGAATAGTTGCAGAAGTGGGTTAAGCAAGACATAGAGAGAAGTAGTAATATCTATACTTCAGCAGGAGGAGTTTTCAGATATCAAGGTAGATTATGGGTTCCTAGTGTGAACAAGTTGAGATCAGATCTGATGGCTGAAGCTCATACAGCTCCATATTCAGTGCATCCAGGGAGCACTAAGATGTACAAAGATCTTCAGAAGCTGTATTGGTGGCCAGGCATGAAACGCGATGTTGCCAGATTTGTTTCAGAGTGCCTGACTTGTCAGTTGGTCAAAGCTGAGCATCAGAGACCAGCTGGGATGCTAAAACTCCTACCAATACCAGAATGGAAGTGGGAAAGTATTCAATGGATTTTGTAGTTGGGTTACCCAGATCTGTCCAAGGATACAATTCAATATGGGTTATAGTAGACCGACTTACAAAATCTGCTTACTTCTTACCAGTTAAGACAACTTATGATGTGAGCAAATACGCTGAGTTGTATTTAAGGGAGATAGTAAGACTCCATGGGATTCCAGTATCGATCGTATCTGAGAGAGATCCAAAGTTTACGTCAGCTTTCTGAAAGAGTCTACACAAAGCTTTAGGTACCAAGTTAACCTTTAGCACGACTTTTCACCCCCAGACAGATGGTCAATCAGAAAGGGTAATCCAGATATTAGAAGATTTGCTCAGAGCTTGTGTCATTGATTTTTCAGAGAGCTGGGATTCAAAGCTACCTTTGGTAGAATACACGTATAACAATAGCTTCCAAGCCTCCATCCAGATGGCCCCTTACGAAGCTCTCTATGGCAAAAAGTGTAGAACACCCATTCATTGGGATGAGATAGGAGAACGAGCTGGTTTGGGACCAGACTTGGTAGAGCAGACTGCTGAAACTATTAAGAAAGTGAGAGATCGATTGAGAACCGCTCAAAGCAGGCAAAAGAGCTATGCTGATGACAGACGCCGCGAGTTAAGCTTCGAATCTGGAGACCATGTTTTCTTGAAGGTAGCACCGATGAAAGGCGTAATGAGATTTGGGAAGAAGGGTAAGCTAAGCCCAAGGTTCATTGGTCCATTCGAGAGCTTGGACAAAGTAGGAATGCTGGCTTATAGACTAGCTTTACCCCCACATCTGTCCTCGGTACATAATGTTTTTGACGTATCAGCTTTGAGGAGATATGTTTCAACCTGTCATATATTTTAAGGTATGAGCCATCTAACTAGCACCAGATTGAGCTATGAGGAACGACCAGAAAGAATTATTCATAGAGAGAATAGAAAGTTAAGAAACCGTAGCATCCCAATGGTTAAAGGTTCAGTGGTCTAACCAGTTTGAGCGAGAAGAAACTTGGGAGACAGAAGAAGATATGCGTAGTCTCTACCCAGAGACTGTTTGGTAAGTAAATTTCGAGGACGAAATTTCGTTAAGGAGGGTAGAGTTGTAGCGCCCAAATCCATAGAACCACAAATTTCTTAGCCTTTATTTTCTAAGGTCTGTTTTGAGATTTTCGAGTATTCAGATTCTAGTCCAAATCTGATTTCTTTTCTTTTCAGATTTGAAGCAACGGCCAGAAGATTTTTGGAAGGATTTCGCCCAAGCACAAACCTAAAATAACCCAGATATGTTTCCTTTCGAAAATAAAAATGAGTTTTTAGATGGGAGCACTGTTTTAATAAAATGATTGTAGTAAGTTTATAAATCAAAATAGTAATAGGGAGTTTTTAACAAATCTTTTAAAAAGGACAAAGGAGTTGGCACGACAGCCATGCCTACTCAAGTATTTTTACCTACTACTCAATCATTTTTCCTTGTATAAAATGATTTACGAAAGCCTCTGGATTCATTTTTGTTGCAAGAAAAACTTTTAGTTCTTTCAAAGTTAAGTAGCTTTTCCAGTGTGCTTGAGGAGACTTCCAGCCGCGATCATCTGCACGTTGCGATCTTCATTTCAGGCAAGTAAATCTGATTCTTGCTGCATTGTGGAAAACATATATTGCTTAGTTGTTTTCTGTGTATGCTTGCCTGTTCAGTTTCAGTTCAGCTTACGTTAATGTTTGAGTTTGAGCTATGGATTCACTGCTTTGATGCTTTAGTTTTGAGGAAACTCACCAGAAATTTTAACAAGCAACTGTGTGTTTTAAAATAAACTGAGTTGTACAGATTCCAGGTAAGAAATCCAGGAGAAGTTCTCGTTGTTCCTAAGTACTATGAAGATTCTGGACATTGAATCTAAACAGATAGGCACTGCTGGTTCGATCGGGGGAAAGTTCCGATTGGATAAGCGAAGCTAGTTTGTTTAGGATCTGTCTGAGTTGAAGCAGTATTTCGTGTTTCTTAGCCAAGTTTTTTCTACGCGTAACTTTGTTCTTAACCAAATCTGTTGTTGGGTTGCTCACAGCTGAGTAATCTACCAAATCTGAAGCACTTGTTCCAAAGCTCAATTTATCGTTTTCGCAATAAGATCTGTCTTGCTTAGTCAAATCTGTTTTCTAAGAACCAGATCTCTCTCTACTATTCATAAGCCGTATTCCTTAGCCAAAGCTGTTGTTCACATCTGTATGCCTATCCCGCACCTAAGATCTGTTTAGATAACCAAAGCTGACCTTTGCGCATGAAATCTGTTTTCCCAGTCAAGTCTGTTTCCAGAAAGATCTGTTTACACGAAATCTGATTTCCTAGAACCACGTCTGTTTTGCACTCTCGAGTTGATTTCTCAGAGCTTGTCCTCTGCTCCGAGCCCAGCTGTACACTCAGTAGTGTTTTTTTAAAATAAAATGAGTTTCATAACAGTGAATCTACCAGATTTCAGAGATCGATTTTCGATCAAGAGCCAGTATAAAGCTATTTCAGTTAAAGAAAGTAAAGTTCATATTTGAGGGTTTATGGCATAGAGGATCCGGTCACTCAGGGAAGGGACATGATTACAGTAGGACCGTAATCCCTTCAAGGAAGGGACAGGATTATGGGAATATTGTAATCCTTTCACAGAGAGTTACTGATCAGTTAACATGCTTCATGCACAAGGACCACCAGAGAGCCTCTAGACCATAAATCATCCAGTATAAGCAATTCAAGATCCGAGTTTCGAGTTGTCTGTCAGTAGCGAGATTTCAGATTCTGGTGTTTTACTCTATCTATGTATTCATATTTCAGTATGCCTGCATTTATGTGATTTTGCTATCCTCAGTTATATTTTTTGAGCGCCTAGGCTCACTAGTTTCCCGATGCAGGTGAGGAAACTCAGGAGCAGGCGGGTGGTGCAAGTTGATTCAGATTCGGGGGATTGTGTTTGTCAACGACTATTTCGAATTCTCAATCGTCACAGACTCAACGAATAAACTCCAAATTCAACACAGATTTCTCTCGATAGCGCCCACGACTCGAATCTGAACAACTCTAAACCAAATCTGAAATTCGAAAATCCATAACTCCTGCGACTAATCCCAAACCAAATCTGATTACCCGATTAATCACAAATTTTCTAATCTCTATCCTCACAGTCAGTGTAGGATTATATCCGCAAATTTGAGAGAGGATGTTACTTCATTCCTGTGATAGGATGTGGAGGAGAAGCTCCGAAATTTTGTAGATGGATGAAGTCCAACTTTGAAACATGAAGTTAGGCTTGCTAAACCAACCAACTACAGGGCAGCAGTAAACAAAGCTCTGCGATCTCAGCAAGATTGGAAGGAGATTGATGCATAACGTCAATTGAAACATCAATCCTTCCAAAATAAAGATCAGAGGTAATCCAAGAGACCTAATAACAACCAGCAGAGGTCTCAGGGACAAGGACCCATACTAGCCCAACCGATCAATGCAGTTCCCAAGATTGAGAATAGTCCGGTTTGTCCAACCTGTAAGAATAATCACGCTGGTCAGCGTCTAGCTGGTAAAGGTGTGTTACAAATGTGGCAAGACAGGCCACATATCTAAGTACTGTCCACAATCCAAGCAACTCATCACCAGTAGGGCCTATGTTATGACAGCAGATCAGGCTCAACCAGACTCTACGGTGGTTACAGGAAAAATTGTTGTCGCTTGTATGCCTAATTTAGCTTTATTAGATTCTAGTGCAACGCTTTCATTTATATCAGTAGTTTTTTCTAAGAAAATATAAATTCAACCAGAAATATTGTAGGTAGGCTATTGTGTTAACATTCCCTCGGGAGAAAGCTTGCTAACCAATAGTGTCTTACGCAATATAGAGCTTAAGCTGCAAGGGAATTTTATATGTGTAGATTTAATAGTATTACCCAAGCTTGAGTTCGACTTGATTTTGGGAATAACTAAGAATGATGTAATTATAGATTTTAAACAAAGGATTGTTGAGGTTAAACCACCCGATAGATAACCATTGTCCTTCCAAGCTGTTAGACGTAATGGAACCCATAAATTGATATCAGCTCCGAAAGCCCAGAGCTATTTGAAGAAAGGATATCAAGGATTCCTAGTTAGTGCGTTATCGATAGTAGGAGATAAGAAGGTTAAGCTGGAAAATGTGGAAGTAGTGAATGAATTTCCGGATGTATTTCCAGAAGACATATCTGGTTTTCCACCAGATCGGGAGTTAGAATTTGCTATCGATTTAGAACGTGAATCTAATCCTATATCTAAGCAGCCATACATACATGCTCCTACCTAGATGGAGTTAAAAGATCAAATTCAAGACCTATTAGATAAATTTTTCATCCGTCCTAGCACTTCATCATGAGGAGTCCCAGTTTTGTTTGTCAAGAAGAAGGGCGGTAGTATGCGCTTATGTATTGATTATAGGGAGTTGAATAAGATAACTGTTAAGATTAAGAATCCTCTCCCTAGGATTGACGATCTTTTTGATCAGCTTTAAGGTGCAACTATATTCTACAAGATAGATCTTCGCTCCGGATATCACCAGTTCAATATTAAAGAAGCCGATATCTACAAAGCTGCTTTTAGAATGTGGTATGGACATTACGAATTTCTAGTGATGCCCTTTGGGTTAACGAACGTCCCTTCAACGTTTATAGATTTAATGAATAGGGTGTTTCAGCCTTTCTTAGATCTATTCGTAATAGTGTTCATAGATGACATCCTGATTTTATTCCAAGAACAGATCTAAACATTCAAACGAGCTTAGATGCGTGCTGGAAATTTTGAGGACTAAGAAACTTTTTGCTAAATTTAGTAAGTGTGAATTTTGGCTTGAAAATGTTGCATTTCTTGGTCATATAATCTCTAAGAGTGGTGTAGAAGTAGATCCATCGACAGTAGAAATAGTCCGGGAGTGGCCTGTACCTAAGAGCATTACTGAGATTCGTAGTTTCCTAGGACTTTCAAGTTATTACCAACGTTTTTATTGAAGGATTCTCAAAGATAGCTGTCCCTTTAACGACTTTGACCAAGAAGAACGTTAGGTATGTTTAGACATCAAAATGTCTGTCCAGCTTTGAGAGGTTGAAGCAAGCATTGATAGAAACCCCTGTTTTAACTTTACCATCTGGAAAAGGAAACTACACGATTTATACAGATGCATCGAAGATAGGATTGGGCTATCTTAATGCAAGATAAGAAGGTTATTGTCTATGCTTCTAGGCAACTGAAAATCCATGAGAATAATTATCCTACGCATGACTTAGAACTGGAATCTGTGGTGTTTGCATTGAAGATTTGGAGGCACTACCTATACGGGAGAAATGCAAGATATTTACAGATCACAAAAGCCTCAAGTATTTCTTTACCCAGAAGGAGCTCAATATGAGGCAAATAAGATGGCTAGAACTGGTAAAAGATTATGATTGTGTCATTAGCTATCACCCCGGTAAAGCTAACTTAGTAGCATACACGTTAAGTAGAAAAGATGTGAGAATAGCTCAACTATCGGTTCAGATACCATTAGCTAAGGAAATGGAGAGTTTTGAGCTGGAAATAATTACGCATGATTGTGCTGCAAAGATTAGCTGTGCTTACCATCCAATCTACGCTAAAAGATCGCATTAGAGAAAAGTCAGGCAAGGGATGATCAACAACTTAAATGGAAGCAACAATACGAAGAAAGCGGGGGAAATCTTTATACAACAGTAGAAGGAATTGTGAGATACCAAGACAGATTATGGGTACCACGAGCTGATAACTTGCGTGCTGAGATTATGAATGAAGCCCATAACACTTTATTCCATTCATCCAGGAGGTACGTAAATATATAAAGATTTGCAACAACTGTTTTGGTGGCTGGGAATGAAACGTGATATTCCAATTTCGTTTTTGAGTGTTTTACATGCCAACTAGTGAAAGCAGAGCATCAAAAACTAGCAACAATGTTAAAACATCTCCCTATACCAGTACGGAAATGGGATAACATTGCGATGGATTTTTTAGTGGGTTTACCAAGAACAATCCATATATTCAACTCTATTTGGGTTATAGTTGATAGATTAACCAAGCCAGCTCACTTCTTGCTAGTGAAGACAACGTATGATCTAAATAATTATGCTGAGCTATATGTAATGAGACTCCATGGAATTCCAAGTGTCGTAGTATCAGATCGAGATCCTAGATGTACCTCTATGTTCTGGAAGAGATTGCATAGAGCCATGGGAACCAAGTTAACCTTCAGTACAGCTTTCCATCCGCAAAGTGATGGACAATCTGAGAGAGTAATTCAAACACTGGAGGATTTAATTCGTGTGTGTACTCTTGATTTTTCAGAAAGTTGGGATGTTAAATTGCCCTTAGTAGAGTTCACGTACAATAACAGTTACCAGACTTCAATAGAAATGGCTCCATAAAATCTCTTTATGGAAGAAAGTGTAGAACACCAATACATTGGGATGATGTAGGTGAAAGGACTGAATAGGGCCTGACATTGTAGAACGAAATGTAGAAGCCATTAAAAAGAATACGTGATCGTATGAGGACGGCACAGAGTAGACAAAAGAGCTATGCTGATAGCCATCGCCGCGAGCTGAATTTTGAAGTAGGGGATCATGTGTTTATGAAAGTAGCACCTATGAAGGGTGTAATGAGATTTGGAAGAAAAGGTAAATAAGTCCCAGTTAGATTGGTCCGTTTGAAATTCTGGAAATGATAGGGACACTAGCTTATCTCTTAGCTTGCAACCCCAGTTATCACCAATTCACAACGTATTCCATATATCAGCTCTCAGGAAATATATTTCGTACCCTTCGAATGTGCTAAGGTACGAGCCAATCCAGCTTACACCTGATCTGACTTATCAAGAAACACCAGCAATGAAACACCCTCATCTCACTCAAACATTTATCTAATAAATTAAATGCGGAAGAATTTTTTTTTTGAAACAGTAACCCGAAAGCTTAAAATAAACTGCTTTAAAATTCTAACAGCTTCGAACAACTCAATACAAGCTTCGTGGAATTTAAACAGATTTGAATATAAGCTGATGAATCACATAAACTAAAATCATTTGAAACAATATCCAAGCATCCACAATCTAAAACTGAATGATTTCCAAAGTTGAAACAAAATTAAACAGAGTATGTCTCTCAAAACTGAATCGGACTTTCTGAAGTTAAAACCCAAAACTGTTTTATCTCAGTCTAAACGCTGCAGAAACGCCTGGTCATAGGGTGCGCGCCAACCGACTGCTACCAGCTTAGGATTCCTGTCCCTCAGTCTCTGTCTCGATATCATCTGCACCGGTTAATCATAGTGAGCCTAGGGGCTCAATAAGTACAAAACCGGGCAGTAGAAAAGTAACACATAATACAGGCACAAGCATAAAATATTTGTACTCATGTAAATTTCTCTAAACTGAAAATACGAAGGAACAAGATGACCAGCTTAAAACAGTTAAAAGCGGTTAACTTAAAACTCATGCATAAAATCAGCTCATAAATTAAAAGCATTTTCTATGAAATCTGATTCTTGACTGTGGTCCCTCGAATCTCATGTTTCTCTTGATGAAGCTAATAGGTACCATGGTATTAATTTTGGTATAGCTCCCAAGTGCTTAGGTTTCCATATACGTCATGTTTTTTATGTCTCCTCGGAACATCTCCCGACTCCCATACCCATAAATTTGATATGGCTCACGAAACGTCTCTCGCTCCCAATATCCATAAATGTTGATATGACTCACAAGACATCTCTCGATCCCGATATCCGTAATATAACCACAATCAGTTCACGTCATTCAAAACATTTTCTCATGCTTAAACTCTCTGTTCTCAACTCAGTTCTAAATCTCAGTTAATCAAAAGTAAAATATTTTCTATCTTTAAAACTACGCAAGCTGCAGAATAAAACTGCAGGGGCTTAAAACTCAAATTTGCTCAACATCATAAATTATCTTTAAGATAAACGTCAAATTTATAATTTCTCATGACAGCAGGCTGCTCCTAGGAATCGAATTCAACCCAAACACGCAGACAGCTCGCACTGATCAGCTCGTAAGGCAGACTCAGCTTACAAAATCTATTCAGTCTACCCAAAAAAGCTCGGGGCTTTGATCCTGATCGTGTACTGGAACCAGCCTCGACCAGATTAGAGTGCACAGGTCCGTTCGTCTACCCAGTTCAGCTCGGGTATTTGGATCCGACCGCACGCTGGAAGCAACTCAGAGCGTTCGAACAGGTTCGGGCACACAGACCAGCTCGAAACCAGAACAGCTTAGGTACTCTCCTCAGCTTACAGTGGTTACTTAGCTTACGGGGGTCTAACAGCTTATAGAAAGACGGGCAGCTTACAGGAGTGTACCCGACTTAGATTGATCAAATCAGCTTTGGCCGATCAACCAGCTCAGGACAGTCAACTAGATTAGCACGGTGAACCAGCTCGGGCTTGGCACAGTAAACCAGCTTAGCACGGTGAGCCTGTTCAGAGCGGCAAACTAGCTTAGCGCAGTAAACCGGCTCAGCACAGTGAACCAGCTCGGAGGTAAACCAGCTTAGGATGGTCGGACTGGTCTGGGATGGTCAAACCAGCTGGGGAAACGTCAACTGGTTTGGGTTGGTCAAACCTACTCGAAGTGGTCAAACAAGCTCAGGGAAAATCAAACAGTCGAGGAAGGTCAAACCAGCTAGGGAAAATTCAAAGTAGATTTGGTATGTCGGACCAGCTGAGGAAACGTCAGACCAGCTTAGACTCAAGGGAACAGTTTAGGCTCAAAGAAACAGCTTAGGGCTCACCGAAGGAAAACAGGTTTCGACTCAAGCTTGCAGAAAAATAGTTTACGGAAAATTTATTATGGAAACAGTGTACGAGAATCAAATAGCTTTTGGGGTTAAAACAGTTTACAAAAGACGAATAGCTTACAAGGTTAAAACAATTGCAACAGCTTACGAAACTCGGATCACGGGAAGAAACTTACGAAACCCAATTACCAATAGATAGCTTACGGCTCACAGGACAGAACCCCAACCCCTAAGCAGCCCCATCAGGTTTTAAAATCAAACAGTTTACGTCACATAAGGCCTCTTTAATAACCTCAAGACTCAGAAAATTTTAGAAGAAGTAGAAGAAATTTATCACACGAAAATACTAGCTTAACTGGTACAGTCAAAGAAAAGCTTTGTACTTGCCTTGTATTTGCAGAACTTACGACAGGTGGCTCATAAGATGGACGAAAAGAAGACACGGGAACACTGCTGATTTCCTGCTCCGAACTCGAAATCAAAGAGAAGAGAAGGGGAAAAATGGGGCGGCGCTTACAGAGAGAAAACTAGGGCTCGAGGGATTTTGTGAAGGAAATTGTGTTTGTGCGTGTATTTGGTGTAGCAGCTGTGTTTATTTGGGGAATAAAAATCGGGATTTCAAATTTGCTAAAATCAATTAACGATATTTTCTTCCAAAATTCTTATCTCTTCCCTAAATTAAACTTTCGAAATTGGGGATAAAATATTTGGGTAGAGATTTTGGAGAATAAAATTTTAAAATAAGGAATAGATTTTTTAAAAAAGCTTAAAAATGGATTTTATTAAATCACCTATAGCTTGGGTTTCCCATCGTCTCCAGTCCGGCTTCGCAGTACCTGTACTAAAATTCTAAAAAGAACACTTGGCATAAAAATAATTTAAATAATTAAAGGCATAATTAGTAAAATCAATAAAATAGGAGAAATATTTACTACGGCTAAGGCACGCTAATTCCTAAATAGGAATAATTTTCTAGGCGTTACAATACTCTCCCCCTTACAAGAATTTCATCCTCGAAATTTGAAACCGAAGAGCTCTGGATATCGCTGCTTTTGGATTCTACCTCCCACGTAGCTTCTTCCAAATGGTATACCCACTGAACCTTAACCATTGGAATGCTTCTTTTACGTAACTTCCTAATCTGCCTACCTAAGATCTAGATTGATTGCTCCTCGAAGGTCAGCTGCGGCGTAAGCTGAAGTGGCTCTACACTCACAGCACATGTGAGGGATTAGGCACGTACTTCCTAAGCATAGAGACGTGGAAACCATTGTGCACAGCTGATAGACTTGGCGGTAGAGCTACATGATATGCTATGGTTCCTATCATGTCCAAAATTTCGAAGGGCCCTATGAATCTTGGTGCTAAATTTCCATTTTTTCCAAACCTCATTACACCTTTCATAGGGGCAACTTTCACGAAAACATGATTCCAGCTTCGAATTCCAGCTCTCTTCTCTTCAGATCAGCGTAGATTTTCTGCTCGCTCTGCGCTGTTCTCATCCTCCTTATCTTCATTACTGTATCAGCTGTCTGCTGAACTATCTCAGGGCCTAGCTCTATCTGTTCACCCACTTCATCCCAATGGATGGGTGACCTGCTTCTCCTCCCATATAGTGCTTCGTATGGTGCCATGCCGATGGAGGCTTGGAAGCTGTTGTTGTACATGAACTCAAACCAGTGGCAGCTTAGGTTCCTAGCTCCCTTGAAGATGGATAACACAATCTCACGGTAGATATTCCAGTATCTTATTTTGTCCATCTGTCTGGGGATGAAAAGCTGTACTGAACTGCAGCTTCGTCCCTAAAGATGCGTGCAAGCCCCTCCAAAAAGCTTATGAGAATCGCGTATCTCTGTCTTAGATACAATAGAGGCTGGTATGCCATGTATTCTAACTATCTCACAAAAATACAGCTCTGTGTACTACGTCATTGTGAAAGTGGTCTTCATCGGCAGGAAATGTGCGGATTTGGTGAGTCTGTCCACAATCACCCATATGGAATTAAGCCCCTTAATAGTCCTCGGCACTCCTACAATGAAATCCATCGATATATTTTCCCGTTTCCACTCCGGAATAGGAAGTGGCTTTAGCAGTCTCGTGGGTCTCTGATGCTCAGCTTTGACCTGTTGGCAAGTTAAGCACTCTGACACAAATCGATTGATGTCCCTCTTCATGCCCGACCACCAATATAGCTACTGTAGGTCCTTGTACATCTTGCTTCTCCCTGGGTTAACTGAATAAGGTGATACGTGAGCTTCCGCCATTATCATATCTCGCAGTTTATCACCTGAAGGAACCCAAAATCGGCCCTTATATCTCACAATACTGTTGTCCACAATGTATAGTCCACTGTCTTTCTCCTCATCCCTCAGCTTCCACTTCTATAGCTGCTCATCACCAGCTTGGCTATCTCGGATGAGATCTAGTAGCATGGGCTGTATAGTTAAAGAATTCAGCTTAGGAGCTCTCCCTGCTGCATATATTTCTAGTCCAAAGCCATGTATCTCAGGCTGTAGTGGTTCTCTAACTGTTAGATGAGCCACAACTGCATTCTTCCTGCTCAATGTATCAGCTACAACATTGGCTTTTCCTGATTGTAACTGATCTCACAGTCATAGTCCTTGACCAGCTCTAGACATCTACTCTGCCTATGTTGAGCTCCTTCTGCATGAATAAGTACTTCAAGATCTTGTGATATATGAAGATCGTGCACTTTTTTTCATATAGGTAATGTCTCCAGATCTTAAGCGCAAAAACAACAGCTGCTAATTCCAGATCATGGGTCGGGTAGTTCCTTTCGTGCACTTTGAGTTGTCTAGAGGCGTAAGCTATCACTTTGTTGTCTTGCATCAATACTGCGCCTAGGCATAGCTTAGATGAATCTGTGTAGATCATGAAATCTCCTTGTCCTGATGGCATAACTAAGACAGGCGCTGTTATGAGAGCTTGCTTCAACGTATCAAAGCTGGACGGACATTCTGAGCTCCAGATATACTTAGCATTCTTATTGGTCAGCGCTGTTATTGGTACTGCAATAGAGGAAAACCCCTTTATGAACTTCCAGTAGTATCCTTATAGTCCAAGAAAGCTGCGGATTTCAGTGGCATTCTTTGGTACTGACCATTCTTTGACATCCTCTACCTCGGATGGATCCACCTCTACTCCTCTACTAGAAATGATGTTACCAAGGAATGTCACTCTATCCAACCAAAACTCACACTTGCTGAACTTTGCGTACTGCTTCATATCTCTCAGCGCTCCCAAAGTTGTCCGTAAGTCCTGACTATGCTCCTCCTTGCTCCTCAATATATGAGGATGTCATCAATGAAGACGATTAAAATCTGATCTAGATACGACTAAGGTCCATAAAAACTGCT
>KV018175.1:5440-17753 GCA_001598015.1 Dorcoceras hygrometricum
TACGGTACGGTCCTTTCAATCCATATATCCCGATCGGATCAACGACCATTGGTAAATCGAGAGTCGCTATAGATCCGATAGCTATGCGTACATCTTGGAGATCGAATAGTGACATCGCGAGTGTAACTAGGTAAACAAATTTACCTAAAACACTTCTAGTACTCTGGCCAGAGATTTATACACTATTATCTCCTCAGATAGCATAGGATATCCACGCATGTCTGCGAGCGGTGAATCCTCGACAACGATGCATCGACTCCTACAAGCATCGGGGTCTCACCCAATCCCGACGCCTTATGACCCCAAATGAGTCGGCAAACGGGTCAAAGTGAGACGCCTATCATGTAGAGTCTCAATGACGTTTCGAGTCGTGAGGACTAATCAGTACAACCAAGACCTCGGACTTATCCACTCGACAAATGGTAACCACTTGGAAAGTCCGAAGGAGGGTAGTTCGATAGATCACCAGGTCACTATCTATCTGCATGCTCAGAACATCACAATGTTCCCTACCAATGAAACATGGTACTTCGCATCGCAGATACTAGTCTCGAACTCGGGCGGCCTTATCCTCATTTTGACGGCCCAATCGACTAGGAACAGGTTCAGAATACACAGCGACTATTAGATGTGTTTCATGATAGCGTCATACCCACTATCACATCTAGCATACGCTTTAGTGCATTCTAGGTCTTTACTCAACGCAATTGTTAATCATTACACACATAATGAAAGTAAAGAATGCCATATAAAAGAATGCGAATATCATATATAAAGACTGTTTCATACAAGAGTCTATAAACCCACACGCCACAAGTTGGCTAGTTGGGCATCTACTCTAACAAACTGCAGGGAAATCGTCAAACCAAAAGGCATAACCAGAAACTCATAATGCCCATACCTTGTAAGAAAAGAAGTTTTCGCAACATCTCGCTCTCGAATGCGCAACTGATGGTACCCCGAACGTAGATCGATCTTCGAGTACACCTCTGAGCCCTGAAGTTGATCAAACAAATCATAGATCCTCGAAAAGGATACTTAATCTTCACGGTTGCCTTATTCAGTTGCCGGAATTCTATACACATCCTCATGGATCCATCCTTCTTCTTCACAAACAAGATAGGCGCTCCCCACGGAGACATACTCAACCTAATGAAACCCTTCTCTAACAAGTCGCTAAGCTGTATATTCAACTCCCTCAACTCGGCAGGCTTTAAACGATACGGGGCTCGCGAGATCGGAGCTGTACCAGGTACCAACTCAATGCTAAAGTCGATCTCCCTTCTCGAAGGAAAACCAGGAATCTCCTCAAACACATCAGGGAAATCACGAGCGACCGGGATATCACTAAGCTCCTCACACGAAGAAAACGATGCATCCATAGCATAGATCATGAAACCTACGCTCTCCAACGACAACAGGCTAAACATCTCCATCGCAGAGACCAAAAGAATCTTTGATCGGGAATCATGGCCATAGAAGTCCCACTTCTTTCCAGACTGGGGCCTAAAACATGGAAACAATCCACAGTGGCCCTATAGCTAGACAACACGTCCATTCCCACAATGCAATCAAAATCCCACATCACTAGCCTGATCATATTCGCTAACAACACGTTCTCACCAAACCTAATAATGCCGTTCAACACAACTCTTGGGAGTATAGGCATGCGTCGGCAGGAGTCGGAACAGACACAACATCACACAAGGAAGTGGTATGCAAACCATTCTCAACCACAAAAGCATCAGCAATAAATGAATGTGATGCTCCTGTATCAAACAATACACGCACAGGAAAATCAAAAAACATAAAGTACCTGCGATCACTCCTCCTGGCGTGCCCTCCGCTTGCTCCCTCGTCATGGCATTCACCTGGGCATGCTGAGGTCCTGAAAAATGAGGCTGGGAAGACTGTCCGAAACATGAAGAACCAGGCTGTTGAAACGGCCTAAACTGCGTCTCCCCTATCCTCTGCTGCGGAGCAGGAAAAGAACGACCTCAAGACGACCCACCAGACGACACTGGGGTGGGGCTGCGGCGTGCTGAGATCCCGCCAATGGACACACTCTCGCAAAATGTCCATACTGTCCACTATTATTACATGCACCCTGCACGCCAACACACTGCGCGGTAGGATGCTTTCCTCCACACTGGCCACAAAACTCGGCCCTGGAACTTCCGCTGCTAGAACTGCCCGAACCAGAAGAACTAGAACCCGACTTCTTCTTGAACTGATGACCACGATGTCTAAACCTGTGGCGTCTAGACTGTTGGGCTGTCTGCTGCTGGGGTGGCTGGGATGACTGCGAAGAATGGGAAGGTTGTACCCTCGGAACCATGGGACGGTTACCTTGCACCACTTGAGGCCTAACACAGACCTACGGTTCTTCAGTCCCTTCTCAATATCTATAGCCCTGTCCACCGCCTCCGCATAACTAGTCGGTGAACTCACCAGCACCAAAGAATATAGATCCTCATTCAGCCCCTCCAAGAACTTGTTCTCTTTGCCCTCTCTCAGCCAGAAACATGTGGAACATATGCAAGAAGAGAAGAAAACCTCCGGGCATACTCTCCTACAGACAAAGTCCCCTGCACCAGGTTATCAAACTCACGCTCCCTGGCGTTGACAAAGGATTCCGGAACGTACTCCTGACGAAAGGCAGTACAAAAGCTGTTCCACGTGATCCCTACACCAGTCTCCTCGAGAGTCCTCGAAGCGCCTCTCCACCAACGCTCAGCTTTCCTCCTCAACCGGAACGTAGCCAAACTAAAACTACGCTCGTCATCGTACCTCACACGATCAAACAAGCCGATAATGTGCTGCAACCAGGACTCCGCATTGGAACTAGGCTCATCACCGTTAAACGTCTGAGGATTCATCCGCTGAAACCTCGCCATCACAAGTTCCATGTCGTCCACATGGGCTGCCGGCTCATCTACCTCAACCTCAACCTGACTAGCATGTCTACGACGAGGAATACTACGCTGCATCTCATCGTTCTGACCCTCGGACTCTTCCGGAATCTGCCCTCTACCTCTATCCCTACGTCTAGGCTACATCTACGAAGGCACTAAACAATAAGATCACACAGCAACAAGTATATCACATAGCAAATAGATCACATACATGCACATGCAACAAGCAACACTGTGCCTAGACTCAAGTGTGATCAAAAGAAATTGAGCTTATCCAGCCTTAAGCTCTGATACCAAAAATGTCAGGCCTCGTGCTCAATCAGAGTAAAACCACATAAAACACAATAGTGGAATCATTCAAAATAGTGGCTAAAATTTTCGCTTTTGGCCTGACTTAGGAAACATAAGTTAAAATACACTGATATTCAAAATATTGGTTTTACAACGCTGAAAACCCACTACAATATCAACAACGGTACAACATAGAGTGAATCTCAGTCAACAAACAGATGAGTCTCTCGCTCAACATAGATACAATATAATATACCAAAAATATAACATGTATATACTACATATGACTGGGACACTCTATCCACCTCCCAGGGCATTAACAGCTGGATCAACTCCATGACCAGCGGAGAAACCATGGTAACCTGAAAACACACACAGGCAGACAAGACAACCAGCCCCAGAGGGACATGGGGTCAAACCCCAGTATGGAGAGCAACTGAAAAACAACAATAAATAGAAATAGATAAAATGCGAATGATATGCATGAGAACAAGGCTACAACCGAAGACAGGGAGCCAAAGGATCTCAAGAACTGCTCAACAACTGATATCCAATCAACTGAAAAGATAGTGGCCACGGGGTGTGTGAGCATATGGGAGATACCCTCTCGTCTCAACACACGGTACCAGATGCAGAACACATCGCTCAACCTGCTGTTGCCCAACTCATGAGATGTGGGAGCTACCCACTCCGCTCATAGTGGCTAACAGATCCCAGCAGGGAGATGAAGGAAACGGGAGTTGTGAGACCTGGATTTGTTAATTGAGATTAATCGTTGGAATTAATCGGTTTATAGAGATTTTGGTGGTTTAGAATCTCTGTTTCGAGGTTTGAGTTGCATTTTCAGGTCGAAGATTATGTTTAGAACAATTCTGGTGTTTTTCGAAATTTTGAGGTACCAACTGGTAGTAGAGATGCTGATGTAAGCATCGCTGTTATGCGTTGATTCGCTGACGTAAGCTCTGCTGGTGGAAGATCTCGTTAAGTGCTTAGCGAAGTCTGCCAGCAGACAACGCGAAGAGAAACCAGTCGTTGGTGATTTAGCGTGTTTTTTTATCGGGCGAGATACGATGTCGTTTTGAGGTGCAAGTGACGTAGGAGTATCTGCTGGTGTTAGAACGTCACTATAGCTTGCGACTGGTATGGTCAACGTAGGTCAAAGTTCCTGTAGCTTGCGTCTGGTTGGGCGCTGTAGCTTGCTGCTAGTATTTAGCGAGTGCTGCTACCAGATATGATGACGTCAGTAGAGCGACGTCGTTTGAGTTAGTTGCAACGCTGCGTTTTGATGTTGCGACTGGTATCAGCTGAGGTTAGCGTTATTCGTTGTTTTGCTCTTGCGACTGAATGACCAGCCGATGGTAGAAAAGATTGCGTATCCTTTGCGACGTCATTTGGTTAAGTTTGATGCAACGCCGTTTTGAGAACCAGGCGTTGGTTGTATGAGCAGTGCGTCGACTGGTTTTTGGGAAATGATGGTGTCGACTGGTTTTGTCGGTGGGCAATTATTGAATCGATTTCCAGTCGTTGCTAGTGCTATTTATAGGAAGACTTGGTCTTTGATTTTAGACACCAGTTCCCATACTTAGAATATTTTCCAGTCTCTCGTTCTCTGTTTCTCAAACCCGCGTTTACTGTTCACCATGAGGTTTTCTGGTGAATTCCCGGCGTTTTCGGCGATTGTTTTTCACGTTTGAGGTAGCGTTGGACTCCTCTTGGAAAGCTCTTTCACCCTATACCAGTTTCAGAGGCTAGTGTTCGCTGGGGAGAGATCGCGAAGCTACTGCTCTCGGCCGTGAGTTGTGCGTGCAGGTAGTTTTCGAGTTTAGTTGTTGAGATCTCGTTTCCTAGCTGTGATTTAGCTTCCTGTTAAGTTGTATTAGGGTGGTGTTTGCTGGTTGAGCTTGGGACTCCCAGCCATGAGCTATATGTATGATTGGCCGTGAGTTTTTGATTCGATGATTCCCTGTATCTTGCGTATGTTTTACAGGTTGGAGTCAGTATTCTCAGGCTTTGTATTTGGTAATTGTTGCTCAGTGCTAAGGTACGGATTTGAGCTTGATATTGCTGGGAATTGGCGTGAGAATTAATGCTAGATGGCTGTGTTGTATTGAGATAGATGTTGCTGTGTGCATACGTGAATTCTGTTGATCGCTTAGCTGCCCTGTTATGCATACACGCATTTCCCTCATTGCATTCATATTGTTATTACAGCCATTGTTCGTATCTTGTATTGCTGTTGTTGATTCTTACCAGGATACGAGGGCGAGCGGCAATACCGCACTCTCATCTCCCTGCTGGTATCGTTAGCCACCATGCGCCGAGTGGTTAACTACCACAGTTCATGAGCGAGGCAACGGCAGGTTGAGTTGTTTGATGCATCTGGTATTCGGGTGTTGTATCACGGCGAGTGGCTCATTACCACACTGTGAACACACCTCGTGGCCACGGTTGTTGCAGATTCTTGGAGCTGTGCTTGAGTTCATTACCTCCCTTGTTGGTTGAGCCTTCCGTTGTTATCCGGTGTCTCATGCATAGTATCTGCATTTTATCTTATGCATTCTTTTAGCTTTATCTGTTGCTATCCGTACTGGGGTCTGACCCCATGTCCCTCTGGGGCTTGGTTTGTTTCCTTGTTTGTGTTGTTTTCAGGAAACCCAGGTTCTACTGCTGGTCGTGGTTTTAACCCAGCTGGTGGTGCCCCAGGAGGTGGCTAGTGTGTCCCAGTTGCATATAGCATACTTATATATATGTATCAGTTAGCCAGGGGGATGCCCTGCGCTTCGTCGTTGTACCCCGTAGTGGAGTCTGATACATGTTTTGATTTATGTATGCTTTATTGTTGGTTGTTTTATGAACTGAGTTATATTTTGAGTATTGTCTATTTTAAATTATATTGTTTTAACCGTCAGGCCTAAACACGAAAATTTTACCCACTTTTTGATAAGCTTCCGCAGGTGTTTGGGTTTTTACTCTGTTTAGAGCACGAGGCCTGAAATTTTGGTATCAGAGCTTAAGCTGGGATAAGCTCAATTTCTTTGATCACACTTGAGTCTAGGCACAGTGTCGTGTATTGCATGTGCTTGACTTATGTGACTACGTGCTGCCTATTTGTGTTATATGCTTTCTATGCTGTATTTTTCTGCTTTGCTTGATCCTGTTGAGTGTATTTTAGATGCCGCCTAGATGTCGTGGTAGAGGTAGGGGCAGTTCCAGGAATCAGGAGGTCAGAACGAGGATCAGTATAGTGCTCCTAGTCATACTCGTGAGAGTAGCGAAGAGGGGGAAGCTGAGGCTCCGCCGGCTCCTGTGGAGAGAATGGATGTTGTTATAGCTCGGTTTCAGAGGATGAACCGTCCTGTCTTTAATGGCGACGAGTCGAGTGAGGATGCTGATTCGTGGCTCCATAACGTCATTCATCTTTTTGATCGGGCTCAGTATGACGATAAACTCCGGTTGAGGTTAGTGACCTTGTTGCTGAGGAAGGCCGCAGAGCGTTGGTGGCGAGGTGCATCTAGTACCTTAGCGGAGACTGGAGTTGGTATCACTTGGGACACTTTCTGTGAGACCTTCAGGCAGGAGTACATCCACGATTCGTATGTAGCTGCCCGTGAGCGGGATTTTGAGTTTTTGGAGCAGGCCTCGATGACTGTGCGCGAGTATGCTCGCAAGTTTTCTGCGTTGTTGGCTTATGTTCCGCATGTTGCTGGCCGGGAGAGTGCCAAGAGTACCAGATTCGTGGAGGGCTTGAATGAAGAATTTTACCAGAGTGTTTTGACGAGCAAGCCCAAGTCGTATGCTGAGGTCGTTGATACTGCTATTCACATTGAGGAGGGCATGAGGAGCCGTCGTACGCGCAGAGCACAGGTAGCGCAGGCAGCGCAGGGTGGTAGACATGTTGGTCAGGGAGCTCAGTCGTCTCAGAGTTCTCAGTCCTCTCAGTATCCCCAGCAGCAGCAGCACGGTGGCTCTGCAGTCCGGCCGCCAGAGGTTTCGATCCCGCGGTCAGCAATTCAAGAAAAAGTCTGGTTCAGGGTCTTATGGTTCTGGCAGTTCGAGTAGCAGTGGATCTCAGACTGAGTTTTGTGGTTTTTGCGGTGGGAAGCATTCTTCCATGCAGTGTGTAGGTGTGCAGGGCTCTTATGGTTCTGGCAGTTCGAGTAGCAGTGGATCTCAGACTGTAGTTTTGTGGTTTTTGCGGTGGGAAGCATTCTTCCATGCAGTGTGTAGGTGTGCAGGGCTCCTGCAACCTTTGTGGTCAGTACGGGCATTTTGCAAGAGTGTGTCCGTCAGCTGGATCACAGCAGACCGCGGCCCAGCCTCAGGGTCATGGGGGTCAGTCTAGGGGCCGTTCTCAGCAGTTTCAGCAGCCCCGCGTGGGTGAGACTCCATTTAGACCGTTTCAGCAGCCTGGCCCTTCGCGTTTTGGTCAGTCGTCTCAGCTTTTCTTCCCAGGACCCCAGCATGCTCAGGTTAACGCCATCACGAGGGAGCAGGCCGAGGAGACACTGAGCCGAGTGATTGGAGGTACATGTCTTGTATTTGACTTTCCTGCTCGTGTGTTGTTTGACACCGGTGCATCGCATTCGTTTATTTCTGATTCGTTTGTTGTTGAGCATGGTCTGTGTACCATTCCTTTGCGCGATGCCGTTTCTGTTTCTACCCCTGGTGGTGTGAGCCTGTTCTCCCAGGAGGTTTTGTTGGATGGTGTGCTGCGGTTTGGTGAGCATGTCCTGTTGGCGAATTTGATCCATTTGATGCTTTGGGATTTAGATTGCATAGTTGGAATGGATGTGCTGTCCAACTATAGGGCCTCCGTGGACTGCTTCCATGGGATTGTACGCTTTAGGCCTTTGTCTGGCGAGAAGTGGGACTTCTACGGCCAGGATTCGCGATCGAAGATTCCGTTGGTTTCCGCGATGGAGATGTTTAGCTTGTTGTCTTTGGGAAATGCTGGCTTTATGATTTATGCTTTGGATGCGTCTTCTTCTTCCAGTGTTCAACTTAGTGACGTTCCCGTGGTGCGACACTTCCCCGACTTTTTTCCGGAGGAGATTCCTGGTTTTCCTCCGAGGCGGGAGATAGACTTCAGCATAGAGCTGGTGCCTGGCACATCTCCAATTTCTCATGCCCCGTATCGTCTGGCGCCTGCGAAGTTGAGAGAACTCAAGGTGCAGTTAGATGATTTGCTGGAGAAAGGTTTTATTCGACCTAGTATGTCTCCGTGGGGAGCGCCCATTTTATTTGTGAAGAAGAAGGATGGCTCAATGCGGATGTGCATTGATTTTCGCCAGTTGAATAAAGCCACTGTGAAGAATAAGTACCCGTTGCCGAGAATCGATGATCTGTTTGATCAGTTGCAAGGTTCTGTGGTGTATTCAAAGATTGATCTTCATTCCGGGTACCATCAGCTCAGAGTTAGGGAACAAGATGTCGCGAAGATTGCGTTTCGTACGAGGTACAGACATTTTGAGTTTCTGGTGATGCCGTTTGGGTTGACAAACACGCCTATAGTCTTTATGGATCTGATGAACCGGATTTTTAGAGAGTTCATAGACCAGTTTGTGATTGTTTTTATTGACGACATCTTGGTTTACTCGAAGACTCCGAGGGAGCACAAGGAGCACTTGGAAATGGTTCTTCAGAGGTTGAGAGAGCAGCAATTGTATGCTACGTTTTCCAAGTGCGAGTTTTGGTTAGATCGCATTGTATTTCTGGGCCATGTAATTTCAGCGAATGGCATTTCTGTGGATCCCAGTAAAGTGGATGCTGTTTTGAACTGGGAGCGACCGAGAAATGTGTCTTAGATTCGCATTTTCTTAGGTCTGGCTGGCTATTATCGTCGCTTCATTGAGGGATTCTCTAGTATAGCGAAGCCGATGACCCAATTGACCCAGAAGTATAAGCGGTTTGTTTGGACTGAGCAGTGTGAGAATGCGTTTCAACTGCTCAAGGAAAAGTTGACTACTGCGCCTGTGTTGGCTCTGCCGTCCGGTTCAGGTGGTTTCGTGGTTTGTTCTGACGCTTCGCTCAATGGATTGGGTTGTGTGTTGATGCAGAATGGTCGAGTCATTGCGTATGCCTCACGGCAGTTGAAACCGCACGAGACTCGTTACCCAGTTCACGATTTGGAGTTAGCAGCAGTGGTCTTTGCGTTAAATATCTGGCGTCACTACCTGTATGGCGAGCAGTTTGTGGTGTACTCTGACCACAAGAGTTTGCAGTATCTGTTTTCACAGCCTGATTTGAACATGAGACAGCGTCGGTGGATGGAGCTGCTAAAGGACTTTGACTGTGAGATTAAATACCAACCTGGGAAGTCGAACGTAGTGGCTGATGCTTTGAGCAGGAAGGCTAGTGAGATGCTTGCCTCGCTGTACATCTCTAAGGACCAAGAGAATCTTAACACTACGGGTTGGAGATTCTATCATGCTGAGGATTGTGTGTTGGTTTCATCATTCCAAGTGGAACCACAGATTGTTTCCAACATTCGAGCAGCTCAGAGGACCGATCCGTCTATCCACGAGTTGAAGATAAAGTCAGGGCTGGCGAACTTGAGGACTATTATGTCTCGTACGATGGTTGTTTGCGTTTCCAGGGCAGGTTGGTTGTGCCCAATTTGATCGATTTGAAGGAGGAGATCCTTCGTGAGGCGCACTGCAGCAGACATAGTGTTCATCCTGGTGCACGGAAGATGTACCATGCTTTGAAGCCGCACTTTTGGTGGGCTGGTCTGAAGAGCGATGTTGCTGGTTTTGTCGCTCGTTGTTTGAATTTCCAGATGGTTAAAGCCGAAAGGATGAGACCTGGTGGTCTATTGAAGAGTTTGGAGGTGCCCCAATGGAATTGAGAGCACATTGCGATGGATTTCGTGACGCATCTGCCTCGTTCCAACCGAGGATGCGACGCTATTTGGGTAGTTGTAGACCGTTTTTCGAAGTCTGCACACTTCATTCCCTATGGGATGACCTTCTTGTTGAAGAAGATGGCGAAGCTGTACGTTGATTTTGTTGTTAGATTGCACGGTGTGCCCATTTCAATCGTGTCCGACCGGGATCCGAGGTTTACTTCCAGGTTTTGGAAGAGTTTGCAAACAGCTTTGGGAACCAGATTGGCGATGAGTACCGCGTATCACCCCCAGACAGATGGCCAATCTGAGCGAACTATCCAGACGTTGGAGGATATGTTGCGTGCTATTGTGTTGGATTTCGGAGGTAGCTGGCAAGACGCATTGTCTTTGGTCGAGTTTTCGTATAATAACAGCTACCAAGTGACGATTGGCATGGCGCCTTTTGAGGCTTTGTATGGCAGGAAGTGCAGATCGCCGGTGTGTTGGGAAGAGTGGGGGAGAAGCAGCTATCTGCCCCTGACTTTGTGCAGCAAATGAAAGATCATGTGGATCTTATTCGACAAAGGATGAAAGCTGCCCAGGATCGCCAAGCCAGTTATGCGAATAAGAGGCGTCGACCTCTTGAGTTTCAGGTTGGTGATCGTGTATTTCTCAAGGTTTCTCCGTTTCGTAGTGTGATGCGCTTTGGACGCAAGGGAAAGTTAGCCCCTCGTTACGTTGGTCCGTATGAGATAGTCGAGAGGATTGGCCCTTTGGCGTATCGTCTGTTGTTGCCGTCCGAGTTATCTTCTCTGCATGACGTCTTTCATGTTTCCATGTTGAGAAAGTACGAGCCAGATCCGTCTCACGTGCTTGGAACTGACTAGGTAGAGCTAGATCAGTCTTTGAGCTATCAAGAATATCCTTTGCAGATCCTTGGCCGAAAAGAGAAACAGTTGAGGAATAAGACCATTCCTTTGGTAATGGTGCAGTGGAGCAAGCATGGTAGGGAAGAAGCTACTTGGGAGCTGGAAGAAAAGATGCAGCGCGAGGGGCCGCATCTGTTTGACTAGCTGTTAAGCTAAATCTCCAGTAGTTTGTAGCTTTTGGTTGTATTTTCTTCCCTAGTTGTTGTAAATTGTTTACTCGGTTATCTTGAACTCTTGGCATGAGTTAGATGAACTGCTGTTTTGGTTTTGTTGTGGCGTTGTTCTCCAGAGTTGTTATTGTGATTTCGAGGACGAAATCCTTTTTAGTGGGGGAGAAATGTGAGACCTGGATTTGTTAATTGAGATTAATCGTTGGAATTAATCGGTTTATAGAGATTTTGGTGGTTTAGAATCTCTGTTTCGAGGTTTGAGTTGCATTTTCAGGTCGAAGATTATGTTTAGAACAATTATGGTGTTTTTCGAAATTTTGAGGTACCAGCTGGTAGTAGAGATGCTGACGTAAGCATCGCTGTTATGCGTTGAGTCGCTGACGTAAGATCTGCTGGTGGAAGATCTCGTTAAGCGCTTAGCAAAGTCTGCCAGCAGACAACGCTAAGAGAAACCAGTCGTTGGTGATTTAGCGTGTTTTTTTATCGGGCGAGATACGATGTCGTTTTGAGGTGCAAGTGACGTAAGAGTATCTGCTGGTGTTAGAACGTCACTGTAGCTTGCGACTGGTATGGTCAACGTGGGTCAAAGTTCCTGTAGCTTGCGTCTGGTTGGGCGCTGTAGCTTGCTGCTGGTATTTAGCGAGTGCTGCTACCAGATATGATGACGTCAGTAGAGTGACGTCGTTTGAGTTAGTTGCAACGCTGCGTTTTGATGTTGCGACTGGTATCAGCTGAGGTTAGCGTTATGCGTTGTTTTGCTCTTGCGACTGAATGACCAGCCGATGGTAGAAAAGATTGCGTATCCTTTGCGACGTCGTTTGGTTAAGTTGATGCGACGCCGTTTTGAGAACCAGGCATTGGTTGTATGAGAAGTGTGTCGGCTGGTTTTTGGGAAATGATGGTGTCGACTGGTTTTGTCGGTGGGCAATTATTGAATCGATTTCCAGTCGTTGCTAGTGCTATTTATAGGAAGACTTGGTCTTTGATTTTAGACACCAGTTCCCATACTTAGAATATTTTCCAGTCTCTCGTTCTCTGTTTCTCAAACCCTCGTTTACTGTTCACCGTGAGGTTTTCCGGTGAATTCCCGGCATTTCCGACGATTGTTTTGCTCGTACGAGGTAGCGTTGGACTCCTCTTGGAAAACTCTTTCACCCTATACCAGTTTCAGAGGCTAGTGTT
>KV018177.1:3786-17509 GCA_001598015.1 Dorcoceras hygrometricum
TCAAACTCGGGCGGTATTATCCTCATTTTGACGGCCCAATCGACTAGGAACGAGTTTAGAATACACAGTGACTATTAGATGTGTTTCATGATAGCCATCATATCCACTATCACATCTAACATACACTATGGTGCATTCCAGGTCTTTATCCAACACAATTGTTAACATTATAAAATAATGACGATAAAGAATGCCATAAAAGAATACGAATTTCACTCGGGCGGCCTTATCCTCATTTTGACGGCCCAATCGACTAGGAACGAGTTTAGAATACACAGTGACTATTAGATGTGTTTCATGATAGCCATCATATCCACTATCACATCTAACATACACTATGGTGCATTCCAGGTCTTTATCCAACACAATTGTTAACATTATAAAATAATGACGATAAAGAATGCCATAAAAGAATACGAATTTCATAAATAAAGATCGTTTTACATAGAATCAACAAGAACCCACAATCCACAAGTTGGCTAGTTGGGCACCTACTCTAACAGAAAGAACGTCAGCTCTCCCATCATGCTCATCTCAAACTTATCCTGCATCAACTTAGAAAACTTTTGGCACAGTTTGGGGTTAGTTGACCCAAAGATAATATCATCAACGTAAATCTGTACCAATAAAACATGATCGTTTTTAATAAATTTAAACAATGTCTTATCGACAGTGCCTATAACAAAATCATGCTCAGTCAAGAATTTTGACAGTGTATCATACAAGCTCTGGGTGCTTGCTTCAACCCATATAGAGCTTTATCCAGTTTATAGACGTGATCTGAATATGTATGATTAACGAAGCCAGGAGGTTGTGCAACATAAACTTCCTCTGTTAAGATTCCATTTAGAAAGGCCTCTTCACATCCATTTGAAAGACCTTGAAGTCTTTATATGTAGCATATGCAAGCAACATGCGAATGGCTTCTAGTATAGCTACTTGAGAAAAGGTCTCATCGAAATCTATTCCTTCTAATTGTCTAAAGCCCTGAGCTACCAGTCTAGCCTTGTTTCTAATTACTACGCCATCCTCATTCAGCTTGTTCCTAAAGACCCATTTAGTTCATATCACTGAATGATTAGAATTTCGAGGAACTAATTGCCACACATTATTCCTTTTAAATTGGCTAAGTTCTTCTTGCATAGCATCTATCCAGTTTGGGTCAGCTAAGGCTTCTTCTATCAGCTTTGGTTCTATATGAGATATGAATGCTAAATTGAAATACTCATGCATAAGCTGGCCTCGTGTGCGAACAGGAGAATGAATGTTACCTATGATCTGCTCGGGTGGATGATTTCTATTCCACCGAAGGTCAGATCCTGTTGGAGTAGCTCCCTGTTCTACTTGGATGTCTGGCCGGATTTCTTCATCTGGATTGCGTGATACCAATTTATGAGAACTATGTTGTTCCAGATTTGGATTAGATGCCAATTAATCACTTTCTTGATAGCTTGGGCATCTGAAGCTGGTCTGGATACCGATAGATATACTATAGGATCTTCTTGTGTATCCATTTGAGCAGTAGTTGATCCAACACCCGCAGCTGGCACACTAGTCGAGATCAGTTCCTGTACAGGGTCAACGTTAGTCAAATCAATGACTTCTGGGTTACCTGTCAGATCTGCTTGTGCATCATCGTGTGGTGTATCCAATGCTGGTTGGGGATCAGCTGTGTATTGAATCTGTGCCACGTCATCCATCGAATCGTCAAAGCTGGTTGACTCTAGACGTGAACACAAGTAATGTAAGCTCACAGCTGAATTGGATCGAAAACTGGTCTCGTCGAACACTATGTGAGCTGATTCTTCAATAGTCAGGCTCTGGTTGTTGAACACTCTGTAGGCTTTGCTCACACCTGAGTATCCAAGAAATATGCCCGCATCAGATTTAGCATCAAAAGTTGTTAGGTGTTTCTTGCCGTTATTGTGAATGAAGCATCTGCACCCAAACACCCTGAAATATGATATATCAGGTTTCTTGCCACTCCAGATATCATATGGGGTAATGCCATGGTTCTTATTGATCATCGATCTGTTTTGAGTGTAGCAAGTTGTGTTAACTGTTCTGCCCAAAATTTTTGTGAAATACGGGAATATGCAATCATAGTTCTAGCAGTTTCTTTTAACGTTCGGTTTCTCCTCTCAGGTAGCCCGTTCTGCTGAGGAGTTCTAGCTGCTGAAAGCCCAGGCTTTATTCCATTGTCTTCCAGATAAGAGGATAGCTTATAATTTAAAAATTCAGTACCTCTATCAGATCTTATCCGGTTGACAGTTCAAGATTTGTCATTTTTCAAACGTTTTAAAAGCTTGATCAGCTGGTCAGCGGTCTGGTCCTTTGATTTTAAAAATAACACCCATGTAAATTTTGTAAAATCATCAATAACAACCAGGGTGTAATTTGTTCCCCCTAAACTTGTTACGGGTATAGGACCAAAAAGATCCATATGTAAAAGCTCTAAGCTTCGGGAAGAACGAATACCGCATTTCTTTTTAAAAGTTTAACGAATATGTTTTCCCAGCTGACATGCTGCACAAATCTTGTCCTTATAAAAATTTATTTTGGGCATACCAGAAACTAATTCGAGCTTACTCAATTTGGCAAGTGTTTTGATGTTAAGATGGTTCATCCTTTGATGCCACAGCCAGCTCTTGGAAGAGTCAGCTGATAGGAAAATATGTTCAGATACCATCTGCTCTGACCAATTGACCACGTAGGTATTCCCCGATCTTTTTCCTACCAATACAGTCAGACCATCTGACTCTGAACTGTGCATGTGTGCTTTTGAAAGTTAAATGTGTAACCATAGTCACACAGCTAACTTATACTAATCAGATTATAGCACAAATTTTCAACAACAAGGACATCATTAATGGAAATGTTACCATGGGTAAGCTTACCCTTACCCACAGTGTTATCGTGTGAGTTATCACCAATTATAATTTTGGCTCCCTTGTGTTGCATCACATCTGATAGCAGCTTTGGATTTCCAGTCATGTGCCTCGCACATCCGCTGTCCAGATACCAAATGATAGATACTTCTGAAGCTTTGTACCTGTTGTCCTGCAATCATGAAAATAAACTTTTGGTACCCAATTTTACTGGGGTCCAGATAGGATTACCCCTTTCGGGACCCATATTTGAATTACTTTAACAGTTTTCCCAGTTTGGATATCCACTAGGGTTCGTGCAGAAACATTACGTGATCTGTTGAGATTTGGTTTCGTACTTTGATCATTCAGATTTCGTTTGGGCTGAACATTTACCCATACAGATTTGGCCATCGTCGAACAACGTCTTTGATGGTTCGGAACAGACGACTTAGATTCAGCTTTCGCTTTATCTTTCTCAAGTCTGTTCTTTAGCCAACTAGGCTTGCAGTTCTCGGTCTTGGTATAACCAATACCTAGTTTTCCTTTATGGTTCAGCTTTGGTGAAATCTGATCATCGTACTTCACCAACTCACATGCATCATGTATCACACTGGCTTTGACAAAATTGATCTTCTTGAACTTGTCATAGGCCAGATCTGACTGAGTACTGGTTTCCCCCAGAGCTACTTTCACCAACACCGAAACCTAAGCCAGATTTGTCATTCAAAGGCTTTTGGGTCTCATGCAGCCTTCCCAAGGAAACGGAAGACTTTATCCAGGAGCTCATCACATGATTTAATCTCTCGTTTTCAGATGTGAGATCACAGTTTTCCTTTATGGTTCAGCTTTGGTGAAATCTGATCATCGTACTTCACCAACTCACATGCATCATGTATCACACTGGCTTTGACAAAATTGATCTTCTTGAACTTGTCATAGGCCAGATCTGACTGAGTACTGGTTTCCCCCAGAGCTACTTTCACCAACACCGAAACCTAAGCCAGATTTGTCATTCAAAGGCTTTTGGGTCTCATGCAGCCTTCCCAAGGAAACGGAAGACTTTATCCAGGAGCTCATCACATGATTTAATCTCTCGTTTTCAGATGTGAGATCACAAGACTTATTTCTCAAAGATTCATTCTCGATCTTCAGCTTACTCAACTCTGTTTGTAAATTGTCAGTATCCTCAAGCTGAGTAGTGCTTGATTCAACTGCACTATTTTTCAAACAACCGTTTTCAGCTTTAATCTCCTCGAATGTTTGAGACAGCTTACGGTACTCATGGACCATTTCATTTAGTGTGTTGATAAGGTCCACACGTGTAAATTCAGTATTGGAGAAATCAAGTACCTCATCTTCAGTTGTTTGGTTGGCCATCAAACAGTGAACTTCTTCTTGCTCACTATCACTGGATGAGAAGCTGCTTGATGTAGTCTCCGAATCTAAACCTGCCTGGTTCTTGTTACTCTCCTCTGCAACAAGTACTTTTTGATCATTCTTTCGATTGGGCCTCTTCTCAGATCTGGTCATCCTTCTCTCTGTGGACCTTCTATCATCCTTCTTGGATCTATCATCTTTCTTCTTGTAGTCCTTCTTGGGCCTGTTGCAATCTGCTGCGAAATGCCCTGGTCGACCACAGTTATAGCAATTTTGATCAGTAATAACCTTATCATATTTATGAACATTGCTATAATTAAAAGAACGGTTGTAGGATTTTCTCATGAATTTCCCAAAATTCTTGACGAAGAGGGTCATGACGTCGTTTCTCAGTAGCTCTGCAGATTTGCTAGTGCTAGGTGAGAACTGTTCAGATGTCGTTGCTGCTAGAGCTTTAGTAGGTTGTGATGTTGATGGTGCCTCAGATCTGGTCTCCAGCTCAAACTCGTAGGCTTTTAGATTAGCAAACAGATCATGCATTTCAAGCTTGTTCATACCTTTGGACTCTCTCATCGCCATTGTCTTGACATCCCTTTCTCTCGGCAGCGCTCTCATCACCTTGAGAGGCAACTCTCTGTTGCTATACTCTTTTCGCAGACTGGTCAGATCTATAACCACAGCACTGAATCTCTCATCAAACTCTGACATGGTCTTGCCTTCTCGCATCTAAATGGACTCATACTTCTGTTGTGCAATAGTTAGCTTGTTCTCCTTGGTTTCATCATTGCCCACACAGATTTGCGTCAACTTCTCCCAAATCTCCTTGGCAGTAGTGTAGGTCTTGATTTTACTAAACATATTCTTGTCCAACGTCTTGTATAGAGTGTCCCTGGCTACGTTGTCAAGATTCGCCTTCTTATTGTCCTCAGTTGTATACTCGAATCTGCTCTTTTCTATCCATTGCGAAGCACCATCAGATATCTATTGCTGATTGGCCTTCATAATTTTCATGGGACCATCTGTGATTACGGACCACATGTTATCGTCTTGCGTGGCCAAATGAGCTTGCATCCTTATCTTCCAGTTATTGTACTCCTGCCTAGAAAACATAGGAATTTTGTTGTGAGAAGACGACATTTTTCAAAATGTATGCATAGAAGATAGTACTGTTCAATAGCTGAGATAGCATGGCTCTGATACCAATTGATAGGATCAATGGAATAGAAAATATAGTTAAAATGAGCTTAGGAGTTCAGAAGGGGGGTTGAATGAACTCCAATAAATTTTTGATTTTTGAAACATTAAAACTGTTTTTACAAGCCTTTCTTAACTCAGATCTGAGTGACCAGATCTGAGGCTCTCAGTCTGAAGCTGTTCTCTCGGTTAACAATTAATGTGCGGAAATAAACCGACTGAGCAATGAACAGTTAAGAATAAATACGATACAAATAATGTAAAAGTGCAAGGGTCGAGAATTTGTTTGTGGAAGTTTGGATCTGAAGATCCTACGTCTCCCCTTCTTCCTTTTCAGGAAGGTTCCCCTAGAATATTTGGTGAACACAGCCTCTGTCTACACACGATCACTGAGCCTCGCTCCAAGTGAACTCCTAGCAACTTCTACCACAAAAATACACTGCTAAGTTACAATCAACGTAATTTTCGAACTGCTTCAAGAAGCACGTTCGTTACAGACTCAATTCTGAATATACAATGAACACGATATAGTTGAGTACTGTAAATCTTCTGGTTTCTATACAATGAAACTTGTTTACAAAAGTAAACCAGAAGATATCTTGAAGATTTATCTAATAACTTGAACGAAATGTTCTTTGAGATTGAACACTTGGACTTCGAGAATTTTTGAAAGAGGGCTTGAATATTCCCAGAGAGATTTGAGAGTATTGGAGTGTCGAGAGCTTGAATAATCGAGAGCTTCTTCATTTGAAATCTTCAGCTATATATACTCTTCATCCTCAACGGTCAATAAATAAGCCAGTAGACACAACCTTTGCTTGCATATCTTCATCGTATCATCGCATTAAATGCTCCATTAATGCTATGCAAAAGGTTGTCTGTGGTTTCCATAGCTGATTTGACTTATATACCAAAGTAGGAAAATATCTGTTGTCCCAACTCTGCGTACTGTGCAACTATACTCAAAATAGCTCTGATCTTGTCTCTTCTATTCAAATTGTCTAACAGGATTTTTCTTGCTTAAATCGTGACCGTTGATTTCTCTCAAATAGTCATCTGATAACATCTGAAGAGATTTGAAGCTTGCATCTGTTTTAACACTGAAATCTGAGAAATATTCCCCTTTTTACACAATCAATACTCTCTGTCAGATCTGAAATCATCTTATAAAAGTCATATTGAGATCTGAACTTTCCCCCTTTTTGATTTCTTTAACCAGTAACTCTGTGAGATCTGAATTCCTGGAAGTAACTGTTCTAATCTAAATTTTGATCTCGAAATCTGACAAATAATAACTGAAAATACTCTGAATTCTCAAAACTGAGTCTGTTCTCATCTGATAAGCTTGGATCTGAAATATACCTTCTGAACAAATATAACTGGATCTGTTACCGTAGCCACTGAATCAAATCTGATACTGAAATACTTGACCCGATACCTGAAATAACCCGAATACCCAAATCTGATATACTCTGAAACTGATACAATCGAATCTGGGTTTCTCTCATCTGGTTTGCTCGGTTCTGATCTTAATCTGAATATACTGTTCCCAAATATCTCGGATCTGAATACTTATCTCGATAACTGAGATCTGAAATCCTCTGATAAATACTCTTCTGTATTCTCTGATCTGATAAACTTATCCTGTTAGCTCAAATCTGATAAATGCTCTTTCGAATATTAACAGTCCAGATCTGAAATACTTCCTTCTCTTCTGCGAATACTTAACATCCAGATCTTAGTCTTAATTTCAGTTCTTAGTCTTGTTTTCGTTATCACCAAAACATATAAATTTTATCTTAACAAAGGGGCAGAGTTCGGAAGTGGCTCTGTTTCCTCAATCCGTGGACCGATCTATGCATGTGTTGGTTTATGTAGTTAGATTGGAGGCTAGGGTTGAGTCGTGTGGTCCATGCCTAGGTTGTTGGTTGATGGAGTTAGATTGGAGGCTAGGGTTGAGTCGTGTTGTCCATGGTTCAGTCTAGGTTGGCTAGGATTGAATCTAGTGGTCACTTAGGGGCTGAGTGAGGTTCTGTTCGAGGGATATATCCGTGCCTATATCTGTCAGGCCCCGTGCTAATTACTCAAGATAATAGAACAATTAAACACATAATCACGGAAGCGTAAAAACGGGCTTAAAAATTTTCGAAATAAATAGGCCTGAACTTACAATCATACATTCAAAATATTCATAATTAAAATATGAGTTGACTCAAACTCATACAAACCAGGTAACAGCAATAAACAATTCAAATACAAATCCCCAACATACATAGGACACGGGGCATCCCCCGGGTTCGATACATATACAAAATAGACTGGGACTCAAGGAAACGGGGATCGACCAGCTGAACCTCCACTTTGTCCAGCTTGGTTACCTGAAGATCCTGCAAATGGGCAACACAAACCCAAGACACAAAGGCAGGAAAACAAAATACGAGGTCAAGCCTCAGTACGAAGAGCTATAAAAAATAAACAGCAAATCATAAACATGCAGTATCTAAAGTCATGAGATTCATGAGGCTATCAAGGAAAGCGGGTATCAAGACCAGTAAATCAACTGGAAGATCAATTCAGTCAAGCCTCTAAACCCACACAGTAAGTCAACCGATGGAATCATCGGTCCGTGATCTTCCGGGCCCGTCAGCCCATCACAGCTCACGACAGTTGGCCAGTCCCAACGTGGCTCTAATCTCGGGTCATCAATCGATCAATCCAGCTCAAGATGTATGCATGAATGCCAAGAAATTCATATCTGATTTCTACATGCATAAAATATGTAAACAACTAATACAAATCAGTAATTCAAGCAGTTCACATAATACACAGATTCACAGAGCCAAACTCAAGACTCAGATACTCGCAGGTTATGCTCGAAGCTGTTAGATTCACGCTCAATCGTACCTTCAACAGCTGAATTCTACCTCACAGATTTGAAATAGGGCACGGCAATCACCACCCTTGTCAACAGACTTCTCTGGAACTGTCAGGCATCGTGCTCACAACAGATAAACACATGCGGAAGCTATCAAAAAGTGGGTAAAATTTTCGCTTTTAGGCCCGACGGTTTTAAGAATATAATTTAAAATACAACGATACTTAAAATAAATTTCCCAAATCATAAAACAACCAACAACAAAGCATACATAATTCAAACATGTATCATACTCCCCTACTGGTACAACAACAAAGCGCAGGGCATCCCCCTGGCTAACTAATACATATATATATATATCGGATGCATCAAACCACTCAACCTGCTGTTGCCTCGCCCATGAACTGTGGTAGTTAACCACTCGGCGCATGGTGGCTACGATCCCAGCAGGGAGATGAGAGTGCGGTATTGCCGCTCGCCCTCACATCCTGGTAAGAAACAACAACAATACAACAAGGTACAAAGACTACCAAAACTGGGAAAAGGAATACCATGCGTGTATGCAACATGCTGGAATGCAGGCATATAATATATGCAACCCAATAATAACACAACAGCATACACAATCCTCAACAGGACACAACCAGCAGGCACGGCCATTCCACATACCAGCAGCTACAATCATCCAAGCCATAATCTCGCTGTAATATAAGCTCAAATCCGTACCTTATACTGAGCAACAACTAACCCTGCGAGAAATCCCGAAGACTCTGGTAAAATCCTGTTAAACACACGGCATACACAACGTAAATCTAACAGGTCGCTAATCAAGCTCACGGCTGGGAGTCTCACTCGACCAGCTGCTCCATATACCTCAACAATTACATAGAAAGCTTAAAAACTATGGCTAGGAACAAGGTCTCACCGAAAACCAGAACGTAGTTCTACCAAATCGACGCAACACTCGAACGGCAGCAACTTCGCGTTCCTCGACTAGCCAATTCCAGCTTCTAAAACTGGTACGAATTGGAAGAGCTTCTCAAGAGGAGTCCAACTCTACCTCGCACGAGCAAAACAACCACCGGAAACGACGGGAAATCGTCGGAAAAGCTCACGGCTGAACAGTGTTCTAGGGTTCGAAGGATAAGGAACGAAAGGCTGGAAAATTTGCTAAGTATGGGAAATGATATCACAAAATCGAAGACCAAGTCTTCCTATAAATAGCACTTGCAATGACTGGAAATCAATACCAATAATTGTCTACAAACAAAATCAGCAGGAACACTACAAACAGCAGACGCAAAGAACCAACTGCTGATTCTCAATCAACGCTAAACCATCGCAAAACAAACCAACGGCTGGTTCTCAAAACGGCGTCGCGCCAACTAACTCAAACGACGTCACACAGGATATCACACCAGCAGCTGGGTATCCAGTCGAAGAACAAAACAATGCAACGCTTCTCTCTGCTGGTTCCAGTCGCAACCTCAAAACGCAGCGTTGCAACTAACTCAAACGACATCACTCCACTGACGTCATCCAGTCGCTAGCTCTCGCGAAATATCAGCAGCAAGCAAAAACGGCGAAACTCACTCGCAGCTAGACTCCCAGTCGCAACAACGAAACGACGACGTTTCCTCTTCGAGCTACAGGAAAGTTGACCCTCATTGACATCTACTCCTGCTGAACAACCAGCAGACACTCGCACGCAGATCCACCAGCTGGTTTGAGGAATAAGATTTCTTATTAGTGATTAATCGGATTTTGGGTTAGATTGGTCACGGGAATCAAGATTTTCGATTTCTGGAATTTCGAATTTTTGGTAAAATCTGATTTTGAGAAATTAAGATCTCTAATTGGAGTTGTCCAGATTTTAGTTCGTGTGTATCATGTGAGATCTGGTCTAGGAACGATGTGAATTGATCGATTTTGATAGAGATCTGTTTATTCTTAGCGTTATGAGAAGCACCGTGAGATTTGGATAAAACGGTGCCGTTTGGGAGAGATCTGGTTGTCGAGAATGGCGTGGGAAATGAATACGTTGTTCTTTTGAAATTCAGATCTCAGTGACGTGAGCAAATCTCATGGGTGACGTAAGAAAAGCTTATGCAAGAACGTGATAGCGTTCATTTGAGGGATCTGGTCTCGCTACGGCGTCGTTTTGTTGTGCGTTGCCAAGCGAGAGATCTGTTTGAGTTGAGCGCTGGGATCTGTTTTCGTTTGGAAGCGCTGAGATCTGATTCCTATACGTCGTCGTTTGGAGTTGAGCGCGGGCGTGAGATCTGTTTCCTTTTAGCGCTAAGATCTGGTTAATCTGCGACGTCGTTTTGTGTTTTAAACGCTGAGATCTGTTTTGTGTTTGCGCGTGTTTTGGCGCTGGGATCTGTTTTGCCAAAACGGTGTCGTTTTAGACTTGCGCGAGGAACGTGAAGTCTGTTTTGCTTTGCTTTGTTCGTAGGATCTGTTTTACGATATTTTGAGTTGTAGAACTCTGTTTTTGTCGGTGCTGGACTTGTTTTGTAGCTTTTGAGTAGAGGATATATATTTAAGTGTTGAGTTTACACTTAGAGCATTCCAGACCCGCTATTTCTTATCCTCAAACTCAAAACCTCGAAATAGCTACTATTCACCGTCACTTTCTATCGCCATTTCCCGTTGATTCCGACCTCCATTTTTCGAGTTCTTGGTAGCGTTGGAAACCTCTTGAAAAGACCTTTCATTTCCTACCAATATTGGAGGCTGTTTTAAGCTGGAACGAGAGAGCGAAACTGCTGAGTTTCGGACAAAAAGTTGCGCCGTACTTACTCCTTTTAGCGTGAGCTTTCGGGTGAGCTTTCTTTTGTTGAATTGAGCTTTGTTCTGGTATGTTAGTGCCTACGTAGAAGTTTAGAACTTGCGGATAGCTTCTGGCCGTAGGATTAACATGTGTGTTCAGTAGATTTGAGCTTCGATTGTTCATACCTTGCACAGATTTGTTGCTGGAAAACTCTTCGGCCGTGTGATTTTGAGGCTAAGTGGGATCTGTTCGCAAGCAGTGTGATCTGCCGTGCCCTGTTGTTTTTGTGAGGTAGAATTTTGGGGATTTAAGGTACGATTGAGCAGCCCTTAGCAGCTTTGAGCGTGAACATGTCTATGTTTCAATGTTGTGAAAACTGTGAAGTTGCTGTTATGTGTTACGTGGAGCAGTTGATGAATTGCTTGAGATATACATATTCTGTTTTCACGTATTATGCTTTGTATGCATCTAGCATGGATATTGAATGGCATTCATGCATACATCTTGAGCCTGATTTACAGATTTGAGTTGATAACCTGATTGGGTGCCACGTTGTGACTGGCCGACTGTTGGGTCGTGCCCGAAAAGTCCAACGCTATCGTCGGAGCGGTGACTACCGGATACGAGTGTCTACCGCCGAGCTGTGATGGGCTGACGGGCCACGATGATCACGGACCGATGATTTCCCGGTTGATAGACCGTGGTATAGAGGCGACATGATATGATTTGCCGGTTGTTGCACCGACCTAGCTGACTGATTTCCTTTGACAGCCTCATGCATTCATAGCATTGATTTATAGCATGTTGCATGTTTATCTGCTTTGATAGCTCTTCGTACTGAGGCTTGACCTCGTACTTGTTTCCTGCTTTTGTCTTGTTTGGGTCTGCGTTGCCCATTTGCAGGAGCTTCAGGTAACCAAGCTGGGCAGAGTGGAAGTTCAGCTGGTTGATCCCCACGTCCCTGTGTCCCAGTTTATATATATGATATGTATTGAGCCGGGGGATGCCCCGTGTTATCATGTATTGGAGGATCTGTATTTGAATTGATATTTTGTTGTTACCTGTTGTGCATGAGTTTGAGTCAACTCATATTTTAATTATTGATATTTTGAATGTATGAATTGAGTTCAGGCCCATTGTATTTCGAAAAATTTTTAAGCCCTGATTTTAAGCTTCCGTGTTTTTGCGCGTCGAGAATGGACGTGGGAAATGAATACGTTGTTCTTTTGAAATTCAGATCTCAGTGACGTGAGCAAATCTCATGGGTGACGTAAGAAAAGCTTATGCAAGAACGTGATAGCGTTCATTTGAGGGATCTGGTCTCGCTACGGCGTCGTTTTGTTGTGCGTTGCCAAGCGAGAGATCTGGTTTCGCGTGAGGGATCTGTTTTTGCTCATGCGACGTCGTTTTGTGCATTGCGCGTGTTTAAGCGCTGAGATCTGTTTGAGTTTAAGCGCTGAGATCTGGTGCCTATACGCCGTCGTTTTGGAGTTACGCACGAGAGCAACATTAGCGCTGGGATCTGTTTTTGCCAAAACGTTGTCGTTTTAAGGCTTGCGCGAGATTAGTTTAGCGTGAAGTCTGTTTTTGCCTTTGCATTGTTCGAGGGATCTGTTTTGTGATATTTTGAGTTGTAGGACACTGTTTTTGTCAGTGTTTGACTTGATTTGTAGCTTATTGAGTAGGGGATATAAAGATAAGTGTTGAGTTACACTTAGAGCATTCCAGACCTGATATTTCTTATCCTCAAACTCGAAACCCTCGAAATAGCTACTGTTCACCGTCACTTTCTATCGCCATTTTCCGTTGATTCCGACCTTTGTTTTTCGAGTTCTTGGTAGCGTTGGAAACCTCTTGAAAAGACCTTTCTTTTCCTACCAACCTTGGAGGCTGTTTTGAGCTGAGACGAGAGCACGAAGCTGCTGAGTTTGGGCAGTAGGTTGCGCCGTGCATGCTCTTCCTAGCGTGAGCTTTTGGGTGAGCTTTCTTTCGTTGATTTGAGCTTTGTTCTGGTATGTTAGTACCTGCGTGAATATTTGGAGCTTGAGGTTAGCTCTGGCCGTAGGTATTTGAGAGAGAATGTTAGATCTGAGCTAAGATATTAGATACCTTGTACAGATTCAGTTTCCAGGATTTTTGGTTGCGCTTTGCCGTGAAATTTCAAGGGCCGTGAACTTGAGTTAGTTGCTGGCTGTTGCTTGTGAAACCGGTTAAGGTATTTTGAGCAATTGAGGTACGAATTGAGCAGCCCTTAACAGTTGTGAGCTTGAACATGTCTATAATTCGATGTTGTGAAATCTGTGGCTTTTCTGTTACATGCCTACGTGAACCAGTTGCTGATTTTGTTTGAGTATGCATACTGTTTTTACGTTTAGGCATTTTATGTATTGAGCATGGATATTGAATGGCATTCATGCATACATCTTGAGCCTGATTTACAGATTTGATTTGATAACCTGATTGGGTGCCACGTTGTGACTGGCCGACTGTTGGGTCGTGCCCGAAAAGTCCAACGCTATCGTCGGAGCGGTGACTACCGGATACGAGTGTCTACCACCGAGCTGTGATGGGCTGACGGGCCCCGATGATCACGGACCGATGATTTCCACCGGCTGATTGGCTGTGTGTGGT
>KV018179.1:9511-34352 GCA_001598015.1 Dorcoceras hygrometricum
CGTTTAGTTGGAACGGTGTCGTTTCGAGATTGTAATTTCGAATACAACATTTTCTTTCTTCTGCTGATTTTAACGCGAGTTCCTTACGCACCTGCTGGTTTATACACCTGCTGGTTTGTATTCATGTGTCGACTGGTTGTTGCTTTAACAAGAGGATGATACTTCCAGTCGAGGGAAGGAAATGACTATTTTGAACAGCGACTGAGTTTGTTTAACGATGAAATCTTTTAGTGTGATCAGCTGGTGAGTGCTTTCAGTAGAGATCAGGAATCAGCTGTTGGGCTATTACGTCGTCGTCTGGGTTAATTGATACAGCGTTGTTTTGGTATTGAAATACAGCGACTGGTTGTTATGTGACAGTTGATTGAGAAAGCTGATTTTGTTGCGACTGAATATTACACCAACGGAATAGAGCTACGGCTTCTAGTCGTGAGACTTAGTAGCATCAGTCGTAAGAATGTCTTTATACCACGAAGAACAGTGGATACGCTCTACCTACTGATCAAAGAAGCTGGATTCGAAGCGGTGGGAGTTTATCCTATATCGAAGCGGTGGAGTTTATCCGATAACGATTGAGAAATACTCAGCATGACACGTGGAATTCGAATGGAACACGTTGGAAATGCTGCAGAAGAACAGAGACCGTTGTCTATAAATAAGAGTGATTTCGAAATATTGAGAACATCTTGATTACAGATATCAGTTTGTGATTCTACGAATATCTCAGGAAGTGCTGAACAGATAAGAACACTGAGTGAAGTGCTTTGAAAACAGAGGAACGAAGGTATAATTTGACAGTAGAGTCAGGGATTAGATTACTCAACAATGAGTTTTCTTGAGTTATCCCACTGAAATCACATACATGTTTGATTATTGTTCTTGATTTAGAACTTGAATTGTGTATGTGTCGATCCATCACAGGTAGTGGATCTTTTATCTTTGCACGACATTGCATAACGAAGAGAATTGAATTGATTCTAATGCCCAGGACTGAGTTGGCCTGATTTTCCAAGCCGGAGATGGTTTCGATAGATGAATATTCATGTCAAGATCGGATACGAATCTTGATGGCATCGAACTGAAATGGAATCAATTCTGAGATCGAAGATGAGACATGAAATCATTTCATTGCATTGCATTTGTTTTATAGTTGATAAACTGTTATTCATTTTATTGCTATTATTCGTGCCTGCTGATTATACTGAGAAATGTTCTCACCGGAGTTTATCCAGCTGTTGTTGTGTTTTGTATGTGTGCATGACAACAGGTGGGAGGAAGCTGAATTGATGGGACCAGGGTAGTGAGAGCTGGCTACTGAGATGCGGGGCGAAGACTAAATAGTATTAGAGTTTTTGAACTAGTATCGTCTTGAACATTTAGTACACTGAAGTCTGATATGTAATATTGAGGAGCTGCTGTAATCAGCAGATAGAAGTTGTACTAGATCTTGTACAGTTTGTGCTTATAATTATGAATTCCACTTTTGGACAATGAATAATAGCTCTACCTAGTTCTGTAACCAGCTCTGTCGCATTTAGAAAAAAACAAAATTTTGTTTACAACTCCGGACTTCCACTAATTAAACATATTAGTTTAATCAAACGCCCACTAAACAAGATTAGAAGATAATTGTGAGCAGAGAGCCTCACATGTTCTGTAACCATCAAAGTCTTCTAGTGGATCCTTCCGAGGTGGAAGAAGGGGAGATGTAGGACATTGAAGTCCGAACATCCAGAAACAAACCAACTGGTCCATTTCTTTAAAGCTTTCAACACTTGCATTTAACTTAGCATCACATAACAGATTTCATCACTTGCATATGTATTCTAGCATCGCATAATTCAGCACTTACATTAACTTCAACACTTACGTTTACAGTTAGCACTTGCACAGTCTCGAACAGATTTATGTTGCACATAAATCTGTTTGAATCGTTTTAAAATATTAGGATTCAGTTCTGGTGTTTCCGCATGATTTTAATCTCATACCAGATCTGTCTCCGGTGCTCTTGTGATTTTAGATGTTCAAGAACCTTGAGCTATTGCAGCTCCGTATTAGCAGCGCAAAATATTTAAATGAACTATTTTAGCAGCGCTGCTAAGTTCCTTCTATCCTATTTCAGGGACCATCAAAGATTCCGTTGGTTTCCGCTATGGAGATGTTTAACTTGTTGTCTTTGGGAAATGCTGGCTTTATGAGTTTATGCTTTGGATGCGTCGTTCTTCTTCCAATGTTCAGCTTAGTGACGTTCTCGTGGTGCGACACTTCCCCGACGTGTTTCCGGAGGAGATTCCTGGTTTTTCCTCCGAGGCAGGAGATAGACTTCAGCATAGAGCTGATGCCTGGCATAGCTCCAATTTCTCGTGCCCCGTATCATCTGGCGCCTGCGGAGTTGCGAGAACTCAAGGTGCAGTTAGATGATTTGCTGGAGAAAGGTTTTATTCGACCTAGTATGTCACCGTGGGGAGCGCCCATATTGTTTGTGAAGAAGAAGGATGGCTCAATGCGGATGTGCATTGATTTTCGCCAGTTGAATAAAGCCACTGTCAAGAACAAGTACCCGTTGTCGAGAATCGATGATCTGTTTGATCAGTTGCAAGGTTCTGCGGTGTATTCTAAAATTGATCTTCGTTCAGGGTACCATCAGCTCAGAGTGAGGGAACAAGATGTCGTGAAGACTGCGTTTCGTACGAGGTACGGACATTTTGAGTTTTTGGTAATGCCGTTTGGGTTGACAAACGCACCTGCAGTCTTTATGGATCTGATGAACCGAGTTTTTAGAGAGTTCATAGACCAGTTTGTGATTGTGTTTATTGACGACATCTTGGTTTACTCGAAGACTCCGAGGGAGCACAAGGAGCACTTGGAAATGGTTCTTCAGAGGTTGAGAGATCAGCAATTGTATGCTAAGTTTTCCAAGTGCGAGTTTTGGTTAGATCGCGTTGTATTTCTGGGCCATGTCATTTCAGCGAATGGAATTTCTGTGGATCCCAGTAAAGTGGATGCTGTTTTGAACTGGGAGCGACCGAGAAATATGTCTGAGATTCACAGTTTCTTTGGTCTGGCTGGCTATTATCGTCGTTTCATTGAGGGATTCTCTAGTATAGCGAAGCCGATGACCCAATTGACCCAGAAGGATAAGCGGTTTGTTTGGACTGAGCAGTGTGATAATGCGTTTCAACTGCTCAAGGAAAAGTTGACTACTGCGCCTGTGTTGGCTCTGCCGTCCGGATCAGGTGGTTTCGTTGTTTGTTCTGACGCTTCGCTTAATGGATTGGGTTGTGTGTTGATGCAGAATGGTAGAGTCATTGCGTATGCCTCGCGGCAGTTGAAACCGCACGAGACTCGTTACCCCATTCATGATTTGGAGTTAGCAGCGGTGGTCTTTGCGTTAAAGATCTGGCGTCACTACCTGTATGGCGAGCAGTTTGTGGTGTACTCCAACCACAAGAGTTTGCAGTATCTGTTTTCCCAGCCTGAATTGAACATGAGACAGCGTCGGTGGATGGAGCTGCTTAAGGACTTTGATTGTGAGATTAAATACCATCCTGGGAAGTCGAACGTAGTGGCTGATGATTTGAGCAGGAAGGCTAGTGAGATGCTTGCCTCGTTTTACATCTCCAAGGACCAAGAGCATCTTAACACTACGGGTTGGAGATTTTACCAAGCTGAGGATTGTGTAATGGTTTCAGCGTTCCAAGTGGAACCGCAGATTGTTTCCAGTATCCGTGCAGCTCAGAGGACCGATCCTTCTATCCACGAGTTGAAGTTGAAAGTCAGGGCTGGCGAGCTAGAGGACTATTCTGTCTCGTCCGATGGTTGTTTGCGTTTCCGGGGCAGGTTGGTTGTGCCCAATTTGATTTATTTGAAGGAGGAGATCCTTCGAGAGGCGTATTATAGCAGACATAGTGTTCATCCTGGTGCATGGAAGATGTACCATGCTTTGAAGCCGCACTTTTGGTGGGCTGGCCTGAAGAGTGACGTTGCTGGTTTCGTTGCTCGTTGTTTGAATTGTCAGATGGTAAAGGCCGAAAGGATGAGACCTGGTGGTCTGTTGCAGAGTTTAGAGGTGCCCCAATGGAATTGGGAGCACAGAGCTATGGATTTCGTGACGCATCTGCCTCGCTCCAGCAGAGGATGCGATGCTATTTGGGTAGTTGTAGACCGTTTGTCGAAGTTTGCACACTTCATTCCCTATGGGATGACCTTCTCGTTGAAGAAGATGGCGAAGCTGTACGTTGATTTTGTTGTTAGACTGTACGGTGTTCCTGTTTCAATCGTGTCTGACCGGGATCCGAGGTTTACTTCCAGGTTTTGGAAGAGTTTACAAACAGCTTTGGGCACTATATTGGCGATGAGTACCGCGTATCACCCCCAGACAGATGGCCAACCTGAGCGAACTATCCAGACGTTGGAGGATATGTTGCGTGCTGTTGTGTTGGATTTCGGAGGTAGCTAGCAAGACGCGTTGTCTTTGGTCGAGTTTTCGTATAATAACAGCTACCAAGTGACGATTGGCATGGCGCCTTTTGAGGCCTTGTATGGCAAGAAGTGCAGATCGCCGGTGTGTTGGGAAGAAGTGGGGGAGAAGCAGCTATCTGCTCCTGACTTTGTGCAGCAAATGAAAGATCATGTGGATCTTATTCGACAAAGGATGAAAGCTTCCCAGGATCGCCAAGCCAGTTATGCGAATAAGAGGCGTCGAACTCTTGAGTTTCAGGTTGGTGATCATGTATTTCTCAAGGTTTCTCCGTTTCGTAGTGTGATGCGCTTTGGACGCAAGGAAAAATTAGCCCCTCGTTACGTTGGTCCGTATGAGATTGTCGAGAGGATTGGCCCTTTAGCGTATCGGTTGTTGTTGTCGTCGGAGTTGTCTTATCTTCACGATGTGTTTCATGTGTCGATGTTGAGGAAATATGAGCCAGATCCGTCTCATGTGCTTGGAACTGACGAGGTAGAGCTAGATCAGTCGTTGAGTTATCAAGAATACCCCTTGCAAATCCTTGGCAGAAAAGAGAAACAGTTGAGGAATAAGACCATTCCTTTAGTAATGGTGCAGTGGAGCAAACATGGTAGGGAAGAAGCTACTTGGGAGCTGGAAGAAAAGATGCAGCGCGAGTGGCCGCATCTGTTTGAGTAGCCGTTGGGCTATAATTTCCAGTAGTTTGTAGTTTTTGGTTGTATTTTCTTCCCTAGTTGTTGTAAATTGTTTGCTCAGTTATCTTGAACTCTTGGCCTAGTGTTGGGCGAGTTTCTGTTTAGTTTTCTGTTGTTGCTTCGACTTTCAGTTGCTGTGTTGTATTTCAGAGTGGTTGTTTGATTTCGAGGACGAAATCCTTTTTAGTGGGGAGAAATGTGAGACCTGGATTGTATTAAGGATTAATTGTTGAATTAATCGAGTTTTAGTGATTTCTGGTGTTTCAGATTTCATTTTGAATGCTTGGGTTGCATTTGTTGGGTCGTAAATCACATTTTAGACCATTCTGAGAATTTTCGTATTTTTGAGGTTCTTGTGGTGAAAGCTGGTCGGTGATAAATCCAACAGTAGCGTGTGTTGGCGCGAGAATCCTAAACGCCGTCGTTTTAAGTGAAAGCTGGTTTCATTTGTGTCAAGCGAGAGCTAGTAACGCTTGAAATACCAGTCGCTGGTTTAGTGTATTTGTATCGCGTTGGATACGGTGTCGTTTGGATAAGTTGGAGCGGCGTCGTTTTGATATAGAGCTAGTGTGAGATCTGGTCGCGTGTGTTCCTGCTGGTTGTCCAGTCGAAGCGGATGTCAACGCGGGTCAACATCACTGTAGCGCGAGATGAAAACGTCGTCGTTTGGAGGTTGCGACTGGTTGTCCAGTTGCGAGGGATTTGTGCGCTACTGTAGCTCGCGTCTGGGTTCCTGTAGCTTGCTGCTGGTATTGCGCGAGAGCTAGCGGCTGGATAACGTCAGTTGTGCGACGCCGTTTTGTTTAGTTGCAACGCTGCGTTTTATATGTTGCAGCTGGTACCAGCTTTTGGAGATTTCAGTAGTTGGTTCCTTGCGCCTGCTGGTTGTATTTGTTGTTGGTCTCGACTGGTTTTGTCGGTGGACAATTATTGAAGTGATTCCAGTCGTTGCAAGTGTTTTATATAGGAAGATTTGGTCTTCGATTTTACTCACCAGTTCCCATACTTAGAATATTTTCCCCGATTGTGTTCTTTGCTTAGAACCCTAAGTACTGTTCACCGTGAGCTTCTCCGGTGAATTCCCGTCGATTCCGGCCTTTGTTTTGGACAATTGAGGTAGCGTTGGACTCCTCTTGCGAAGCTCTATTGTTCCCTATAACTCTTGGAGGCTAACGTTCGCTGGAGAGGAATCGCGAAGCTGCTATCTTCGGCAGTGTGTTTGTGCGTGCAGGTAGCTTTTGAGTTTAAGCTTTGAGATCTCGTTTCTAGTTGAGAATTAGCTTCCAATGAGTTGTTTTGATAGTATTTGAGTTGGTTGAGCGTGGCTCCCAACCGTGAGCATTATGCGTTGGCCGTGAGTTTTTTGATGATTCCTTGTATCTTGCGTATGTTCTACAGGTTGGAATCAGTATTCTCAGGCCTTGTTTTGTGGTAATTGTTGCCCAAAAGTATAAGGTACGGATTTGAGCTTGATATTGCTGAGAATTGGCGTGAGAATGAATGCTAGATGGCTGTTGTGTATCGAGGTGGATGTTGCTGTGTGTATACATGATTTCTGTTGATAGTTTAGCTGCCCTGTTATGCATACACGCATTTTCCATATTGCATTCCTATTGTTATTACAGCCATTGTTCGTATCTTGTATTGCTGTTGTTGATTCGTACCAGGATGCGAGGGCGAGTGGCGATACCGCACTCTCATCTCCCTGCCGGGATCGTTAGCCACCATGCGCCGAGTGGTTACTACCACAGTTCATGGGCGAGGCAATGGCAGGTTGAGTTGTTTGATGCATCTGGTATTCGGGTGTTGTATCACGGCGAGTGGCTCATTACCACACTGTGAACACACCTCGTGGCCACTGTTATTGCAGATTTTTGGAGCTGTGCTTGAGTTCCTTAGCTCCCTTGTTGGTTGAGCCTTCCGTTGTTATCCGGTGTCTCATGCATAGCATCTGCATTTTATCTTATGCATTCTTTTAGCTTTATCTGTTGCTCTCCGTACTGGGTTTGACCCCATGTCCCTCTGGGGCTTGGTTCGTTTCCTCGTTTGTGTTGTTTTCAGGAAACCCAGGTTTTACAGCTGGTCGAGGCTTTAACCCAGCTGGTGGTGCCCCAGGAGGTGGCTAGCGTGTCCCAGTTGCATATAGCATACTTATATATATGTATCAGTTAGCCAGGGGGATGTCCTGCGCTTCGTCGTTGTACCCCGTAGTGGAGTCTGATACATGTTTTGATTTGTGTATGCTTTATTGTTGGTTATTGTATGAACTGAGATATATTTTGAGTATGGCCTATTTTAAATTATATCGTTTTTTTAAATCGTCAGGCCTAAACGCGAAAATTTTACCCGCTTTTGTTAAGCTTCCGCATGTGTTTGTATGTTTTTACCTGTTGTGAGCACGAGGACTGACAGTTCGAGAGCAACCCGGGTCGTCTTAATGCGCTCATCGTGAGTGTGCTACACAATATACCACTCCACGAGACTACAAAACAGATCTCAGAAGGTCCACTCAAAAGTATCCAAAGGAATCAAGGCTCAACATGAATGCATATACTCAATGTCATGATGTCACACATAATCATTAAAATAAGCAGACAATAGCACGTAGCATTCGATAACATAAAACAAATGTCATCCTCTATAGAAACTATAAGTACGCGTTCAACCCGTATCTCGAAATATTTGACCAAATACCTCAATAGAACACAGGTGCCAAAATAGATTAAAAACATTGGTGGTAAGTTGCGACGGCGAAGGCGATGGCAACTGTACGGCGACGACAACTGGCGACGGTGATGGAACAGTGATGGAAACTCAGCGACGCTCCGATGACTAGAGAAATTTCAAAAATTTATCGGATTGTTGGAATTGAACAGAAATGACCTAGGAACATCCTAAAACCCAAAAATTAACCAAAATAGGTTTCAATATCTTAAAATCGAAGAACGGTATAATCGGAAAATAGCCGAAAAATTCAAATTCTCGTAACGTACTCAAATGTACACCAAAGATAATGATTGTCTCTAACGGAAGCCAAAGACAAGATTTATAACTTACAACAACGACGAGCAAAATGGTGGTGGCAATCGGTGAAAAATCGTTCACTTTAAACATCAGGCCATGAGACCATCTTGAAATGACTGCTTGAAGAGAGGAGTCCAATTGCACCAATGGAACTCAAATCGGAGTAGCCTATTTACGAAAATCGTGAAAAACGTGTAGCGGTGCTGTTTGTGTGTTTTCATGCATACTATGTGTGTTTTGGCCCTATTTATATTTTTTGGATTCCGAAAAGTAACTTTGTCCAAAGAGTCGGGTTTTTGTGCAATTCCAGCTCTTTTGTGTTATTTTGAATATAATATGTATTTTATGTCATCTCAAACCGAGACTACGAGAGTACATAATTTTCGTACAAAATCCAATAGCTTGCAATAACAATTTATTTGATTTAATTTTATTTTTTTTTTGCATTAGAGATATTAAAGTTTAATTCTAATCAAATAATCGGGTAATTGATACGGGTTCATCGCACTAAGACCTAGTGGTCTCGTGAGATGTTAATTGATGTAAGTTTAGATTCTCCAACACTTTAGGCACCCTTCCTCCCACATTATATTATTAATGATCCTATCATATCTCATATTCGGTTGAAATATTATTTATCTCATATAAATCAAAATTACATATTTATTTTAAATTTTATTTGTTTATATCGCATCAATCACGTCATTAATATAAGATGATAATATTCTCTATCTAAATCAATCATTTTGTAGAATACTATTTATTATTAATCATATCCTATCATATCTCATCCAACGAACACATATGTGCTTAGTTACTAAAAGGGAAAAAGAAAGCTTAAACTGATTATAAAAGTGTAGTTAAAGAGTGGTAGTCAATTAATAATCATCTCCCCAAATAATTTGATTATAGTTCCTTAACGTGCTTATATAATCAAAACATGATATTTTTAAAGCAGTTCCCAATTGGTGATTTTGCACTTTTCAGAAGTGAAATATTGTCCAAATATGTTACAATATAAATATAGATAGAGTTGACTTTAAAATTATAGATAAAGATAGAATTGAAGATTTAAAAATAAACGTCATTTTCAGGAAAATAAAAATTTTCATCAATACTGTTGTATAATGAGGGAAAAATTGTAAATTCAAATATTATTCCACCAAATCAATTCAGAAGTTAGTTGGTATCATAATTAAAATAATATTCTACCAAATCAATTAGACTCAGAAGTTAATATCAACTTGAATTACATAATGAGATAAACATAGAGAGATATTAATGATATGGCTGTGTCATAAAAAATTCAAAATCATTAATCCAAAATAGATTCTGTCTTTTGAAAGTTACAAGTAAAACTAATATATAAATAAATTTAAAACTTAGACTGGTCAATTCAATTCAATAATAAAACTTTAAAAGTGCTTTCCAACAAGTGTAACACAAAATTAATTTTGGTATTTGAAAATATTATAATTTTGTAAAGTGATTAAATTTATAGATGATAAAAAGGTGAGAAAATTAGAAGTTAATGGTATAAGAAAATAAGTGGGAGTTAAAAATCATAGGTTTGTTATGTTTAATTAATAAATTATTAATTGCTTTCAACCACAGTTATTTTTTTTAGAAGATTAGCCAACATCACACAAATTTTTGTAGCTCAATTGACTCAAGCAGTTAACCCACGATTTAAAATAATTCAAAACTAACTTTTAATATATGTATATATATTAGAGACTGAGGGGCCAAACGGATATTTCTCATAGTTGAGGGCCGGAACGGAATTAATTAGATTCACTATATAAACCTGCAAGAGCCACACATGACAGAGTCCTGTTTTACTCGGCGACTCCAACTCTACAGCTGAAAACTCTCCGTCGCCTGACAGAAGAAAAAACCAAGAAAAACACATACTCTGAGATTTCAAAAGCCTCAGAATCTGAAATATGGAGGAGGGTTTGTTGCTGTTAGATGGAAAGGAAGAGAGGAGGGATGCAAGTTGCGGTGGGGTGATAATGGAGGAGATGAAGAAGTTGGGTTATTTGGCGGGGCCGATGGTGGCGGTGACTCTGGTACAGTATTTGCTGCAAGTTGTGTCGATCATGATGGCTGGCCATCTGGGGGAACTCTCTCTTTCTAGCACAGCTATCGCCTTCTCGCTTGCTGGTGTCACTGGCTTTAGTTTAATGGTATGCCTGTCTCTTTCAATCCAGCATTATCTTTCCTTTTCTGTTCTCGGTTTCTTGTTTATACGTAAAATTTTTGGTTCATGAGTGAAGTTTGAAGATTTTCAATTGGTTTTCCTATGCTTTTACTGATGTCTATTACTCACTATTCACTAATGATGCGGTTTCTGAAGTATTTTCGTTACAATAAATATGGTTGTAAATCTCGGAAACTGAAAAAATAAAACTTTAGGAAGTGGAGAGGATATCCAGAGAACACTTTCATCCTGCAATTCTTGTATTTCAAAATCACTTTTAATTGGATGAATAGTGTGGCTAGCCGCATCACAAATTATGAATCTAATTTAGTCATATACTACCTGTTAAATGTTAACCTGTTCCCAACTTGATTCATTCATTAATTCACATGTTCATGTTCTTGATTAATTCACATGTTCATGGACGACTAAGATAAGACACGTACAATGAAGATAAATGAAGATACCAAGAGACATTCATCGACAATGTTTATATTCCTACATGGTTGATGATTTTGTCATTCAAATTGTGTTCAGATTTTCTCTTTAACCCTTTTGTCCTCTTTAATGTCGGAATGTTTGCCTGTAAATTACTGCCAGTTTCGTGTTAACAGATTTTTGATAATACAAAATTTTTGACCCCCTCTTCCAATCAAGATAAACTGGAAGGTTTTGAGAATTAACAATATATCGTGAGTCCACTCGGTCTTTATTTTTTGTAACACTCTTTTTCTAGTCTTACACCTCATGAATTATGTTTCTTATAGAGTTGTGTTGATGTAGTGCAGAGATAGTCATGATCTAGTAGTGACTCAAAACTTTGAAATGAAACTTGGAAACTTAACAAGAGTAAAAATCGAATTTTTTTCTTGAAAACAGTATGTTGCTTATTTCTTTTGACGGCACTCGCCTTTTTAACTCAATTTAATGGGCCAAGGAGAAAAAATGGTGCAAATTATTTTGCTACGGATGATAAATGTTGTTGATTGGCATATCAATACAGCGATTTTGTTAATATATCCTCTAACCAACTTTAAGATCTGTGAAACAGTTAGGCATGGCTTGTGCCCTGGAAACGCTAGGCGGGCAGGCTTATGGTGCTCAGCAATACGAAAAGCTTGGAATGCAAACTTACACTGCTATCTGTTCCCTCATCATTGTTTGTATTCCCCTTTCATTTTTGTGGATATACATGGGAAATGTACTTGTATTCTTTGGTCAAGATCCTCAAATTTCACACGAAGCTGGAAAATTTCTAACATGGCTTATTCCTGCTCTCTTTGGCTATGCAACTCTTCAACCGATGGTTCGGTATTATCAGATGCAAAGTTTGGTATTTCCCATGCTAATAAGCTCGTGTATTACTCTCTGTTTCCATGTACCCGTATGTTGGGCTTTAGTTTATAAGTCTGGATTAGATCATCTTGGTGCGGCAGTTGCTATGGGTATTTCAGAGTGGTTGAATGTGAGTATCCTTGGTGTGTACATGATGTTCTCTCCTGTCTGTGCTAAAACTCGTGCACAGATTTCAGTGAAGATATTAGATGGAGTGAAGGAATTTTTTCGCTTTGCGATTCCTTCAGCTGTAATGGTTTGGTAATCTCTTTCTCCATGCATTTAAGGACATAGAGCTGTTTTCTTCTGCACTTCTTCATTTCAAATGTTCTAACATTCTGATGAATTTGAATTTTTGTATGATTGTAGTCTTGAATGGTGGTCATTTGAGCTGCTGATCTTGCTCTCCGGAATTTTACCAAATCCTCAGCTTGAAACCTCAGTGTTGTCTGTATGGTAGGTTATACATGAGCTTTTTGTTCTAAAGTTTTCTGAAAAAATATATTTTAGTGAAATATATTGGACCATAATTTGTTAGAAGTGCTGAGATACATCCTGGTTGGAGGGCAAAAACCAAAGCACACATCTTATTGTATGTAGGCACCATATGGGAAACTATGTTGTAATTAAGCGTGAAGCACACTAATGCACACATGTGACAAGGCTCAAATCAAATTAGCACCTAATCAAAGTGAAGCATACCTTGTAATATTGTTCTTAAATATATATTTGCTATGAAAATTATATCTTGTAGCATAAGTTAATATGCTATTACTCGACTTTAATTTGTTAATAATGATTCTGAAAACTCTTTCGAACAGCCTGAGCACCATTTCCACACTTTACGCGGTGCCATATGGATTGGCTTCAGGTGCAAGGTACCTATAGCTTGGTCTGTTTCTTCTGATTTGGGCTATATATTCTAACTAATTCGAATTTGTTTTGTGAATTTTATTATTCAGCACACGAATTTCAAACGAGTTAGGAGCTGGAAATCCTCAGGGGGCTCGTGTATCAGTTATTGCTTTAATGATTCTTGCAGCCATAGAGGCAATAATTGTAAGCACGACCCTCTTTGCTAGCAGGAACGTTTTTGGCTACGTTTTCAGTAACGAGAAAGAAGTCGTGGATTATGTAACAAGTATGGCTCCTCTTGTTTGTTTATCAGTAATAATTGACAGTATCCAAGGGACCCTTTCAGGTAATTCTTTTTCTTTTTCCAAGTCATCTCTGTTTCAAATATTGCGAGCTTTATCGTTACATGTTTGCCAGGACTGCCTACATGGCATATGCTCTTGGTCTCACAATACTTAATACTGAGTATTTTCTATTGCCAGGAGTTGCACGGGGCTGCGGATGGCAGCATATTGGAGCTTATGTCAATCTTGCAGCGTTTTATGCTTTTGGAGTTCCTATAGCAGCTGCATTGGGGTTCTGGTTAAATTTGAGAGGAAAAGGTCTATGGATTGGTGTACTTTCTGGTGCTACATTGCAATCGATCTTGCTTGCCATGATAACGAGTTTTACAAACTGGGAAAAACAGGTTATCTTGTTAAAACTCGTTTGTGTTTTCTTGTTCAAGGATTTAGATTGTTGTTCAACGGAGGCTATTTAATGCACTATGTAAATTCAGTCTTCATCATCCCTTGAGAAGGCCAAATATGGTGTTGCTTTTACTTTTTTATTTTTTTTTTCCCATTTTCATGAAAATGCATTGATTTCTAATGGATTTCACTGCAGGCAGCTATTGCCAGGGAGAGGTTGTTTCAGGAGAAGCACTCATTTGATGATAGGCTTGCTTGAAAATTTATTCGTTGTAGCTCAATCAGAATTTACTATGCAGGAAAGCGTCATTCAACGTCCAAAAATTTTGATATCATTCCAATTAATTTTGACATCTCAGAATTTAGGTTATGGTTTGTTTTTTGTTTATTGCAACCAACATATTTTCATTGTAAGTCCGGTCACCGTTTCTCTCATAGAGTATATAATTTATCTCACATCAATCAAATTATTGCATATATTATTATCTATCTGGCTCAATTATTTTGTAATCATGTCATTATTTAATTATATCCAATCATATCCAATGGCTCCATGAAGCAACGGATATAAGAAAATTTAAACCGGGTTTCAATCATTGTATCGGTTGGGGAAATCCAATATTATGAATGAAACATAGGTCTCCTAAATCAACTAGTTCAAAAACTATTAAAACAAGTAAATTAAATTGGAGAGCGACGATATTTACACTCTAAAATTTGTTAATTATATTCCATTCTACCATTTTAATCAATCAATGGACTATAGTATCTTTTTTAATCTTTTGATCTGATTGCCCTTAATTAAAAATATAGTAACTAAGTTTCCATTTCATTTATATAATCACATAACATAAATATTTTTTTTATTTCATTTACGTTTTTGTCAATTTAAAATTATTAAATAGAATCCAGACTTCTCTCATGTAAAAAGATAAGTTCAAACTGAACTTCCACAAATCCTATTATGTAACAATATTGTAAGTTTAATAAAATTTAAGGATTTATTTAATATTTTTATCATCTATTTTTTATTAAAGTGATCAAAAAATTTTGGAATTTCTATAAAGTACAAAATTATTGCTAAATAACTAATAAAAAATAAATAAGCTTTTAACTGAATTTTTAAGTATATATGACATTCGTATTACTTTGATGAAAAACTTTTATAAAAACATATTGAATATATTATTTTAAAAACTTATATATGACATATTCATATGAAATATCATATGTTTGAAACTTTTTAATGATATTAAACTGAGGGAAAAGCAGCAAAAGAAAAAAAAATGAATATTAAGATATGGCACTATATTCATAAAATGGAAAATTATTTATTAAAAGCTTCAACTGGGAAATCATATAGAAAGGTTAAAAAAGGTACTAAACGTTATTATGGTCATTTGATGGATTAATATGATAAGGTGAAGCGTGAGTAACAAACTTTGGAGTGAAATATCAGTCCCCAAATAAATTTGAAACAGAGATTTAAAACTCGTTAGGTATATCAAATTCTCTCGTCGAAGCACTCTTGTATGATTTTAATAGCAATATAATGTTCCATACTCTTTCATGCAATGCATGAAAAGTGACAATCTTCTACGAATAATCTCTCTAAATCATAAAAATACATGTCATGATTTGAGTTCAAATATCTATATAAGTTTAAATAGAAATTCTCCCCAACATGAAATTATCTCTATTAATTTCACAGATGGTTTCCAATGTGTGCTATCAGGTAAGAATAGTTGAGCATATTTTTCTTGAAACTTTAAAATCTTGGTTTCGAAATTTTTTATAAAAGTTCAATATTCCCTCCCATATAATCTTCTATCGGCCCGAACTCGCGATATTACCATCTTGAACTCGACGGACAACAAACAATCGAATTCAGGAGCTGCTAGAGGATGTGGATGGCAAAAGTTTTGAGCGTTCATAAATCTTGGAGCTTATTATGTTGTTGGGATACCTTGTGCTGTGCTCGTTGCGTTCATCTTTCACATTGGAGGCATAGTAAGTTTCCTTCCTATTTGTTGTGTATAAGCAAGAAACGTGCATAGCTAAACTTATAAAATCTTCAACTACAATATCTCCGTCTGCTTTTACAGAACAATCTCTTAATCTTTTTCACGTAGAATTGTTTTCTCAACATACTTTATACTTTAATCACAAGTGGAACCAAGATTTCAGCATTCTATCGGTATGTGTAGATTGAAAGTAAGTAGGCACCTTTTTATAGTTTATTTATAATGAAACGTCGAATGATGATTTATGAATATCAGGACAATGGATGGGGATTATCTGCGGACTTGCAGTTCAAGCTGTGATACTTGTTATTGTAAACCTCTGCACTGATTGGGAAAATGTGAGAAATTCCTGATATTGATAAGAATACATTCATATAATTCAAATCAAAATTTATAAATTTCGTAAAGCTTCTGAATGAGTTATTGTAAGAAGAAAGTGAGTATTCTACTCTATTTCATGTTGTCACCAGAAGGTGTAGAAGTCCCTTCAAATACTCGACAATTTCCGATCCCCCAAGCTTCGAGGTTCCATATACTCTATCAACAAAAGTGATGGGAACCTGGACAAACATTGAAGGAACGTGACAGGACCAAGTTAAACATGTAAGGCGTTGATATCTAATTGTTTGAATACTCAACAACTAGAACAGTATAAGAAACAGTCGTTCTTATTGCTTAATGGAAGCTCGTAATCAAAATAATGATTAAATGCAATTAAGACAACAGTACCATAAAAATGTTCGATACAGGGAAACGAGTTCAGGAGTAAGAACCATGTTAGATGCATGTCAAATGCCTAAAGCGACCAAAGGAGAAGTCTTTCAAAATCAACAACCGCAACAATCCAAAATCTCTTCCCAGTAAAGGAAAATTAGATGCATAGAAATGGAATTCAGAACATTGACCAACACAAAAAACCGAAATCTGAAAATACTATAAATCTTTATGAAACATCGATACAAAGCCAAAGCCCCAGAAATTTCATACTACAAATCTTGAGGTTGAAACACTGGTTCAGATCAAATGTGGTTAATTATTTGAAACGAAGGTGGGATGGCGAAAAGAATAGATGAAAGAAGAGAGACATCTTTGAAATTTTTAGCTCCAAGGGATTCTCCGAAGAAACAAAAGGGGTGGTATAGCCATAGTGCCATGCATTGGTTGCCCTATGATTCTGACATACTTTAACCATTAAGTTGCAAAAATGCTCTTGTAAGTAATTCATAAACTGCACAGCATGGAGAATATTCTGTTTGCCGTTGTCATTCTGATTTCTGAAATGTCGATAGACTTTACTAGTGATTTAAGTTCTATTGTAAAGCACTACAACTCATTGCCAATTCCAAAGTCCTTTGTTGCTCCAAGTAATTACTTAGGTCCACATAGAATAATTACCTCTTCAATTTGGTAACCCTTTCTTGAAGCCCTAACAATCATCTCCATCTGGAAAACATACCCCTTACTCACAACAGAGCTTATAACATCTTCAAGAACAGATTTCCTGTATAGTCTGTGAAGAAAGGGTACTATCAAGTTTGTGTTAGCATATGCAAGGAAGACGTTGAATTGTTATTCAGATCATTGTAGCGTACCGGAAAGATCCAGTTAAGTCTGATACACCTGGCCAGAGAAGAGTTTGTGCAAGGACATTGGCTCCTCTGCTTGTTAATTTACGCATTAGATTCCATCCGTGCACCCCTCCATCTTTAACATATCGAGTTCCAGTAATGATGCTAGCACCTGTCTCGATCTGTTTCCTGAATAAAAAGATGCTCAGAAAGTATGCGGCCAGGACCACAAGAATCTACAACTATACGTAAATTTACTTACTGAATGAAGCTTGGAAGGTATTTTGGCTGGTGAAAAGCATCAAAAGAAAACACATCTCGGTAAGATTACGAACATCAAAAAGTATTTGAAACACAATTCACTGCTTTGAATACAATTACACACACATACACATACACACGAAAATGCTGCCCTAAAGTTGGATTGAAACAGGCAAGGATAGTTGCTCACATTATCAGACCATAAATCAAGGCTCTGAACGTTGAATGTTAAGGAATGAATATCTTGATAACCATATTTATTTCTCATGTCAATCAGCAGGACATGCCAATTAAATATGTTATCACTTTAAGTGTGTGTGGAAATATAAGTATATGGCATGCCAAATCCTACTGTATCATAAGGTTAAATGATATGAGAATCCTATCTATTCATAATTATTAATATGTAGCATGGGTAAACTTACATGGTGCGACAAATCAGCATCCATTATCACTACAAAGTCTCCAGAGGCATACTTCATCCCATGCACATAAGCAGTCCCTGAAATGAAAATAGTCAAGGTCTAGGCCTCAACTTCCAGAGGCATACTTCATGGGCATTCATAATACTGAAGAAGCCGAAACATACCCAAGCCAAGCTTCCTAGGTCTAGGTCTCAATAACTGCAGTATCAGAGCTCCATGAGTATTATATAAAGCTGTTGAACTAATTTAAGGGGAAATCGATAACTGCAAAGATGGTGACCTCATTTGTTAGAACTTACAATGCGATCTTCCCCATACACTTGTTGCAACTGTTTGACAATCTCTTGAGTTCCATCCGGACTCCCATCATCCACTATGATTATTTCAAAATTAACATTCCTGATAGGAAAGCACAAAGATTCACAACACTGACAACGTCTAATTTGAGGAAGAAAGATCCACAATTTTCTGAATATGGAATGAAAACTTGTAAGTAGATTATGAGACTAGGAATCTTCTTTTCATGCCAAATAGGTTTTACATAGGCAAGGGCATAGAAGGAAGAGTGTGGCAAATTTCAAGATCACAATAGCAAATTATATTGATAAAACCCAGTTAGATATTAAGCTACCAGATCAATGTCAATTAACCATGGAAAACAAATCAAGTGATAAACTGGCTATCATCACATATACTGTATCTACATCATACTAGAACAAGCTCCTATCTAAAACTTAAGTGATAAACTGGCTATCATCACATATCCTGTGTCTACATCACACTAGAACAAGCTCCCATATAATTAGAAGTGTTAAGGTACTTTTTATCATCTCTAATTAAATTCTATGAATTTCTAAATCATGGATTGGCAGCAAGAGAGTGAAATAGACTTGATGAAGGTCCACACAGTTATTGGTTGTTAACTTAGAGATATCACGCTTCATATACTGTAGATTACCTGGATCAAATTGCTATCACTCATATATAAGCATTAAGAACTGATACGCAAGTATAAGCATTGGCAATTAATCTCTTGGACGTGTATACGTACACCTGGTGGACAACAGATGAACTATATGCAGTTATGCTAACTTTCAAGGCGGTGGCAATTAATCTTTTATAATTTACGTATTTTAGAAAAATAGCTTTTTCGGATTCATTACCACGCATGGATGCTTGAAATGTCTATAACATCTTAAAGGAAATCTACAACCAGATAATGTCACTGATTTAAAAAATTAGCAATTTCTATATCAGAAGCGAGCTAAAAAGTTGAACCAAATACTGGTAACGAGTTTTGCTAAAGGATCCTTGATGCAAAAGTCTCCACAGATAAATGCTTTGTATCCAAAAGTTAGAGCTGCCAAATGCTGATCAGGTATATTGGCATCAATTGCAGAAACATTTCACGTTTTCCCGAGCAATGATTAAAAATGAAACTCAATCGCAACCTCAGTACCCCTAAAGACAAACACTGTTAAATCAGCACAAAATTCCAAATATACTAACTTTCATGTGGAACGAGATATTTTGTTTCACATAATATTTTTTCTTTAACAAAACTTCATCGAGCAGAGAATAGAAGAATTCGAAAGAAAGCACTCACGAAAGATGCTTGAAGATGAGGTAAACAATGAGTGCGATGTTGAGGCGTTCATTGTAGGTCGGGATAATTATACTATACTTGTTCTTCTCCATTTCCTCCATTTTCAGGACCTACTTTCTGAGCATCAAATCAAAACCCTAGAAAAATTTAATTTCAAATTCCACGAAGTCAAGAAATTTAATAAAAAAGATCGGATCCAAACCAAGATTGTTGGATGCTTCAACAGTTTTGAAAGATCAAAAGGCCAATTATGTCTGTAGTTGATACTAATCTTCCTCAATTATATCATATTCTTAATTATTTTAATTAACTATTTTTTTGAGAAGTAAGTAATTAGGAAAGGTGTATCCGAGATAAATGTAAACTCCCACGTGTAATATAGACTTCCCCCCGCCCACCCCAAGGATTTATTCTGCCAGCTACTTTTATAAAAAAATCCAATATACTCTACTATACATTCTAAAATAATACCAAATATTTTAGCTGAGATAAGCTCCACTTCGTGTCCATCATCAAATCGAAGGATCCGGGTTATTGGGGCTCAAAAAGAGAGCGTGAGTAATCGTTGGTGCCAAGAGGTTGCACGAACAATGAACGACTTCTTATAGTCTTTTAGGCGAAGGGGCGAATCAATGAACCGCTCCCACAACGGAATGAGAGGGATTTCGAGACTGGAAAGTTATAGATGTAATTGAGCTGTTGAGGTAGGCTTATCATATTTAATTGGCACTACTCATACCAACAAAGTATATCTTCTTTTCGAAAGCTCATCACTTGAGAAATCCAAAGTGAAGCGCACTTGACTTGGAGAAATTTTGGGATTGATGACCTCCTGGGAACTTTTCCAGGATGCGTGCGAGTGAGGACAAATTATGCTGGAAAGAGCAGTGGTGGTACGGTGAGGATAGTCGTTAAATCTGATGTGTTACAGTTGGTATCAGAGCCGACCACTCTTAGTACGGTGTGGTTCCGAGACGAACCAAGTGGAAGCTGGTGGACATGTGATGTTCAGGGCTCAAAAAGAGGGCGGGGAGCGATCGTCGGTGCCAAGAGGTTGCACGGACAATGAGCGGCTCCTAGCAAGCTTCTAGGCGAAGGGGCACATGAATGAACCGATCATGCATCGCAATGAGAGGGATTCGGAGACTGGGAAGTTATATATGTAGTTGAGGTAGGCTTATCAGATTTAATTGGTACTACTCATACCAACAAAGTGCATCTTCTTTTCGGGAGCTAATCGCTTAAGAACTCCAAAATGAAGCGTGCTTAACTTGAAAAAATTTTGGGAGCAGTGACCTCCTGGAAACTTTTCCAGGATGCGTGCGAGTGAGGACAAAACACGAAGGAAAGACCAGTATTGGTACAGTGGGGACAGTCGTTAAATCTGGGGCGTTACAGTTATCACCAAAAATATAATCTTCAACATTAAAAATAGAAGGATCTGGGTTGCCGCCTATCAATTTCAAGGGCCGAGATCGAATGAGGTGGGTACTATTTGTTCCCATATATTTTGAAGGGCGGAGATCGAAGGTACTGAGCCTTGAAGGTGGTTCTCGACATTGAAGAAACGCGGATGTGAGAAAAAGATAACCATTTTTATAATGCAAAGTTGTGCGAATTATTGGCAGATGGTCGGTACCCATTTTGTAGCTAGTATTTTGTTCTTGGATATCGTTGTGAAAATTTTATGTTTTTAAAGATGTAGTTGATTCATATTGTATTGTTAACTGAAGTTTGTTTTTAAGAATTTTGTCAAAGTAAGAGTGGATATTCTGTTCTGTTTTTAAGAATTTTGTCTGTTGGTCCCTGTTTTCGAAGGAAACTTAGCAGCCGCTGATTTAAAATGAGCGATTAAAACTTTTACGCGCTGCTACGCAATACCTCTTGTTCTTGAACATTTAAAAACACAAGAGCACCGGAGACAGATCTGGTATGATTTAAAAATCATGCGGAAAACACCAGAACTGAATCCTATATTTTAAAACAGCTCAAACAGATTTATGTACAACATAAATCTGTTCTACTGTGCTTGTGTGCTAACTGTATGCGTGAGTGCTGAAACATGCGAGTGCTGAATTCTGTTTCACGTGCGTGCTGAATGTGTTATGCAATGCGAGAATGCTAAAGTAAATGTGCAGGTGCTGAATGAATAAAAGAAATACGATACGCAATGATTTGTTTCTGGAAGTTCGGATCTCAATGTTCTACATCTCCCCTTCTTCCACCTCGGAAGGATCCACTAGAAGACTTTGATGGTTACAGAACATCTGCAAACATCCACCCACACAAGCAGCACTTGTATGGACTCCTAGACTCAATATGCACACCAGCCGCAACTGTGTGACTAACTACATACACATGAGTTTTACGTCATCGTGCTTGGACGGGACTGTTTGTGAAGGTTTTGAGATTCATTCACTAATACAATGTGAATGAATCTCTGTGTGTGAGATTTGATACAATGAAAGGCTCAACTCTCTGTTTCTCACACACTAGGGAAATTGCTCTACACAAGCTAATTCTAGCTCCACTGTCAACTGCAATTAAGCTCTCTCTAGTATGATAGTTGACAGCTTCACTTCAGATTCATTTTCCCTCTGTTGTTGTCTTCTATTGATTTTTCTTTTCTGTGCAACAACAACTCTCTGGTCTCACAACATCGAACATCATCTTCAATGGCGCTGCTTTTGTATATAAGCCTCTGTTCAAATTAATCCCGTTGGACACAAAATTCTTCCCGTTCAAATGAGTTCTGTAAAGTACCGACAGGGAATAGTCCTTGTGTCCTTTTCTTTTGCAGGCTTCTTGTCGTTTTCGTCATTTGAATTGAGCTCAGCAGTTGACATCCAACTTTGATAACTCTTCGTAAATTGTCAACTGCTTCGCTGTTGGTTCATGTCTACTACTGCCGTGACTGGTTACTTTGACGACTGAATACTTTGCGCCTGGTTGCAACGCTTCGCTACTTCTGCTTTTCTTGCGTCTGGATACCATGTCGACTGGATATGCAATAGCACTGAAGCTCGCGACTGGATCCACTGTAGCTCGCGACTGGTACATCATCTTGTGACTAGATGCATAGCAACAACTGGTTCATTGTAGCTCACGTCTGGATGTACTGTTGCTTGCGACTGGATGTACAAGCTACTGCTGGTTACTCTTGAGAGTTGTACCTGCTGGTTTTCCTCATCGCAAAGAGCATCTGCTGAATCCTTAGCACGAAGGCAAAACGCTGTCGTATCCATTAATTCAAACGACATCGTTTTGCTATCGCTAACTCCAAATACCAACTGCTGGTTGCACTGAAGCTCTCTGCTGATAGATCTTCCTGTACGACGTCGCTTCTCTCTTGCGCTTCTCTTCACAACTGCTGATAGCTTTAGCTCAACTGCTGATCACTGTAGCTTTCTGCTGAATGATGACGGCGCTTCTCTTCACAACTGCTGATAGCTTTAGCTCAACTGCTGATCACTGTAGCTTTCTGCTGAATGATGACGTCACTGCTGATGTCATCTACGATTAGCGCTCCAGCTGAACTTTCTTCATCTGCTGATTGTGATGACACTGCTGATGTCATCATTGCAGCTCCATCTTGCGATTCTTCTTAGCTTCCGTTCCAGCTGGTTCTCTCGCACCAGCTGATCTTTCTTCATCTGCTGAACATGATGTCGTCACCGATTACATCATCATCGATGGTCCACTTAGATGTTCCAGCTGGTTCTCTTTTGATGTACCAGCTGATCCATCTTCTTCTTCTAGCGCTTGCAGCTGGTTCATATCGTTCCAGCTGATTCACTATGCTCCAGCTGGTTCAACTTGGCCTCCGCCTGATTTCGAACACCTGACTTAACTTTGGACGTCTCCATTGCTAATCCAGCTGCCGTATACAATGATGAACTAAACCAGCTGCTGAACTTAATCTTGTCAAACCATCTGCTGGACAAATTCAGCTGCTTATCTTCTTTGCGCAATATGCTTCTTCCTGCTGATATCTGCACACTCCGTAGCATTGTTAGAAACACAATAATAAGTTTTGTGTAATTCAAAATTCAATCTGGATCTGTTGACAAAGATCCATCATTGTCAAAGTAAGAGGCCCCAAGCTAAGTTGACTGCCCGAGCTACGTTGACAGCCGCGAGCTGGGTTGAACATCGCGAGTTGAGTTGACCTCGTAGCTGTGACGACCTGGGCTGAGGGGAGGGTCTGCGTGCTGATTTGCTCCGTGATGTTTCCATATGCGATCTGGTCCGAAGCCCCGAGCTGATCTGGGCAGGTGAACTGATCTGCATACTCTAAACCGGACCGAACCGGTTTTTCTGAAACAGTACACCTGTTCATGCCTGGAACGCTGCGAGCTGCTCGGGATGGTTGCACCCGATCGAACCGCTGCAACCATTTGGGATGGCATGCGATCGATCCGAAGCAGTGCAACTATTCGAAGCAGCGCAACTGTTCGGAATGGCATTTCTTGAAATCATGCGTCCGTTCAAGGCAACCGACCAACCCATATAAATACAGGCAGTGTAGAACTCGGAGACATACTCCAGTCTGTTTTCTCTGATTACTATACTACACTCTGTTTTCCCTGCGTTTTGTTCCCGACTCCAACAAAGTTCAAACACTTATTTTGTTCACTGGAATTACTCGGTGTAATGTACACTTCGTAATTCGTAGGTCGTTGTATCTTAGGGACGATTGCCGCAACGATAGTACTATACCCGGGCAATGTAGACAAAGAATCAAATCACTTACAAAGAATGTCCGACAGAGATACTGAATTAGGTCATGTCTAACCCATAACTCTATTTTGGTACAATTTCTGCACTAAAATAGTGCAGTTTTTGTACCAAATACATATACATCTCCAACTCACTTACTTCAAATCTTACACGAAAAGATATATTCTTATAATATTTCATTAATTTCTATATATTAATGTTTCTTAATAGTTTAAAAATATAATCATTATTAATATTTTAATTATTATTTTAATATAAATTACAATAATTTGATATAAATTAAGAAACACAATTAAATATAAAATAGATAAATAACTTTAATATATATAATTTAATTGAACAATGTGATTTTGGAGAAGTGGATCTAATTTATGTATTATTCTGTTAATTAATAAAATATATTATAATTGAAATATTAAATTCATTTAAATTATTAATTTATGTACAATTCATAAAAAGTTTTAAATTTTAATATAAAATAAAAAACAGAAATGTCCTTAAATATTTATTAGTATTAGTAAAATTAATTAATTAAATTATTTATTAATTTTTATGTTTTAAAATTCTTTTATATAATATATATTTTAAATAATTATTTAGTATAATAAAAAGAGAAAAGAAAAGATAGAGATTTCGCGCAGAGCAAAAAATTCTGCACCAAATATGGTACAAAATATTTGGTGCTGCACCATTTTTGAGAAATGATACAAAGCTTTGACTTCATTTTGCAGCATCAAAATGAGCAAAACACCATTGTAGTGCTGAGCTAGAGATATACAAAGAGTTTGACTTCATTTTGTAGCACCAAAATGAGCAAAACATCATTGTGGTGCTGAGTTAGAAATATACAAATTGTTTGACTTCATTTTGCAGCATCAAAATGAGCAAAACATAATTTTGATGCTGGGTTAGAGATTCCCTGAACAACCTCAGTAGTGAAGAGTTGAATCAACA
>KV018180.1:14087-28850 GCA_001598015.1 Dorcoceras hygrometricum
TTTGACAGCCTCATGCATTCATAGCATTGATCTATAGCATGTTGCATGTTTAATTGCTTTGATAGCTCTTCGTACTGAGGCTTGACCTCGTACTTGTTTCCTGCTTTTGTCTTGTTTGGGTCTGTGTTGCCAATTTGCAGGAGCTTCAGGTAACCAAGCTGGGCAGAGTGGAAGTTCAGCTGGTCGATCCCCACGTCCCTGAGTCCCAGTCTATGTATATGATATGTATTGAGCCGGGGAATGCCCTGTGTTATCATGTATTGGGGATCTGTATTTGATTGATATTATGTTGCTACCTGTTGTGTATGAGTTTGAGTCAACTCATATTTTAATTATCGATATTTTGAATGTATGAATTGAGTTCAGGCCCATTGCATTTCGAAAAATTTTTAAGCCCTGATTTTAAGCTTCCGTGTTTATGCGCTTATTATGTGTTAATTGTTAGTATTTAGCACGGGGCCTGACAGCCTGAGTTTGATTTGATCTTGGATATGGATTGGTTGACGAGTTATGGAGTAGTGATAGACTTCAGCCGGAGGACAGTGGAGGTTAACCCACCTCAAGGAGGCCGATTCTTGTTTGAGGCAGCGCAGAGTAAGAGGGCTCATCGCCTTATTTCAGCCCTGAAGGCGCAGAGCTTCTTGAGGAAAGGATTTCAGGGGTTCCTGGCTAGCATCTCTCTTATATCGGAGGACGAGAGACCTAATCTGGCCGATGTGGATGTGGTGAGTGAGTTTCCAGAGGTGTTTCCAGATGATATTTCAGGTCATCCGCCAGACAGAGAGCTTGAGTTTGCTATTGATCTAGTGCCTGATGCAGCACCTGTCTCCAAACAACCGTATCGACTGGCACCGACTGAGATGAAAGAACTGAAGGAGCAAATTCAGGAGTTGTTGGATAAGGGCTTCATACGCCCCAGTTTCTCGTCGTGGGGCGCACCAGTGTTATTTGTGAAGAAGAAGGATGGAAGTATAAGGATGTTCATAGACCACAGGGAACTGAACAAGTTGACGGTGAAGAACAAGTATCCTTTGCCAAGGATTGAGGATTTGTTTGATCAGCTTCCGGGGGCAGCGGTATATTCTAAGATTGATCTTAGTTTAGGCTATCACCAGTTGAAGATCAGGGGGTATGATGTCTACAAGACGGCTTTCAGAACTCGTTATGGTCATTATGAGTCTTTGGTGATGCCATTTGGGTTGACGAACGCACCCTCAGTATTCATGGATCTTATGAACAGAGTATTTCAGCCTTTCTTGGATCAGTTTGTGATAGTATTTATTGATGATATTCTGATCTACTCCAAAAGCCTAGAGGAGCACTCCGAGCATCTCAGGTCAGTATTGCAGATTTTGAAGGACAGACGGCTTTTCACAAAGTTCAGTAGTTGCATTCCTTGGTCATGTGGTTTCGAAGAAGGGAGTTGAAGTAGACCCAGCAAAAGTGGAAGCCGTGAGGGATTGGACAGTGCCTAAGAGCGTGACAGAGATACGCAGTTTCTTGGGTCTTGCAGGTTATTATAGACGATTCATCAAGGGATTTTCGAAGATGTCAGTTCCCTTAACGCCGCTAACTAAGAAGCATGCTAAGTATGAATGGACCACTGAGTGTCAAGCATGATTCGACGGATTGAAGCAGGCTTTGATGGAAGCTCCGGTGTTAGTTATGCCTTCTGGACAGGAAAAATATGTTCTCTATATAGATGCGTCTAAAATGGGATTGGGTGCAGTTCTGATGCAAGACAAAAGGGTAATTGCTTATGCCTCTAGACAGTTGAAAAATCATGAGAAGAATTACCCTACCCACGATCTAGAGCTAGCAGCAGTGGTGTTTGCGTTGAAATTTGGAGGCATTACCTGTATGGGGAGAAGTGTGAGATTTACACAGATCAAAAAGCCTCAAGTACTTCTTCACCCAGAAAGAGCTGAATATGCGCCGGCGACGATGGTTAGAGCTTGTTAAGGACTACGATTGCACCATCAATTACCATCCAGGGAAAGCAAATGTAGTGGCTGATGCACTGAGCACAAAATCAGCAGGATTATCACAGTTAACGGTCCAGAGACCACTAGCGACAGAGATCGAGAGGTTCGAGTTAGAGGTGATTACTCATGAGTGTGCCGTGAAGTTGACAGCGCTGACGATTCAGCCTACCTTGAGGGATAGGATCAGAGAAGGACAGTCGAGGGATGAGCAGTTGGTTAAGTGGAGGCAGCGGGATGAAGATAAGGGCAGCAACCTTTACACGACGGTAGATGGGATTATTCGACATCAGGGTCGACTGTGGGTGCCGTATGTTGACACCTTGCGATATGAAATCATGGCTGAGCGCACACCACTCCTTACTCTGTGCATCCGGGAGGCACGAAGATGTACAAAGACTTGCAAAGATTGTACTGGCCGGGAATGAAGCGTGACATTGCGAAGTTTTTTTCGGAGTGTTTGACTTGCCAGCAGGTGAAGGCAGAGCACCAGCGACCAGCAGGAATGTTGAGGCCACTTCCTATACCGGAGTGGAAATGGGAGAACGTCACGATGGATTTTGTTGTGGGGCTACCGAGGACATTGCATGGATATAATTCTATATGGGTTATTGTTGATCGCCTCACTAAGTCAGCTCACTTTCTACCAGTGAAGACGACTTACCGTTTGAACAAGTATGCTGAATTGTACATCAGGGAGATAGTTAGGCTTCATGGCATTTCGGTTTCCATTGTGTCAGACAGGGATCCACGGTTCACGTCGGCGTTCTGGAGGAGTCTGCATCAAGCTTTAGGTACCAAGCTAGCCTTTAGTACAGCTTTTCACCCTCAGACAGACGGTCAGTCAGAGAGAGTGATTCTGACTCTTGAGGATTTGCTACGCGCCTGCGTGATAGATTTTGATGGGAGTTGGGATTCGAAACTTCTACTGGTTGAGTTCACGTGTAATAACAGTTACCAGGCTCCGATAGAGATGACTCCTTACGAGGCGTTATATGGACGCAAGTGCAGATCACCAGTACATTGGGATGACGTAGGCGAGAGGGCTGATTTGGGTCCCGATATTTTTAGAAAGACCGTCGAGGTTATTAATAGAGTTCGCGATAGGATGAGGACGGCGCAGAGTAGACAGAAGAGCTATGCTGACGGTCATCGCTGTGAATTGGAGTTTGAGGTAGGAGACCATGTGTTTCTCAAGGTGTCTCCGATGAAAGGAGTGATGAGGTTCGGCAGGAAGGGAAGTTGAGTCGGAGATACATTGGGCCGTTTGATATTCTGGAGAAGGTAGGCACATTAGCGTATCGAGTAGCACTGCCACCACACCTATCAGCAGTACATAATGTGTTCCACGTGTCTACGCTCCGGAAGTATGTCGAACCATTCACATGTGCTGAGTTATGAGCCGTTACAGTTAACCCCAGACTTGACATATGAGGAGAAGCCGGTGAGAATTCTTTAGAGGCAGGAGAGGAGATTGAGGAACAGGGTCATTCCGATGATTAAGGTCCACTGGGAGAACCACACTGAGCAAGAGGCAACGTGGGAGACCGAGACGAACATGCGCAATCAGTACCCGGAGTTATTCGGTAAGTCAAATTTCGAGGACGAAATTTAATTTAAGGGGGTAGGATTGTGACGCCCAGAAATACGAGGTACCACATAGACCGACAAAATAATTGATTGGTAGATAAAATTGATTTTTAATGTCGTCCTTATTAATTTTAGAAAATTTTGACGTTTACGTTCTTTTAATCAGAATTCAGGATTTTGATTCGAGAGGATATTTCCGGAGGAAGATGCCCGAGCACGATAACGGCAACTAAGAAAATTTATTTAATTATCATTTGAAAAGAAAAATATTTTTTGGATGGTTGATAAAATTTTATGAAGATTTTAGGTCCAGTTATTGTTATTTATTTTTTCCGGCTAAATTTAATAACGCTTTTTGAGATTTTTGCATCTATTATTTTGACCGCTAAATTTAATCGTGCTTTTCAAATTTCTTAAAATATTAGCACTTTTTAAATTTCGTTGACACATTTTAGATCTGTAAATTTTTATCATTTTCTTGATTTGTTTTAACAACCAAATCCCAAATTTTTAGCAACAAATTTAGCCATGGATTTTATTTAATAGGAGGTGCATCCCCTTTTTCCTTCTCCACCTATGTGAAACACTTTCACACACACACAAAAAAAAAACCTAGGCGGCTAGGTTTCAGCAGAGGGGCCGAAAGTGTAGGGAAATTTTGAGGAAATTGTATCGCGATCGGAGTGTCGTTTCTCGTCGGAAATCAACTTCCGACCATCCCTTAATCAAGGCAAGTAAATCCCGATTCCTTTCTACACCGATGATCTCCTATATTGCATGCAATTCTGTTTTTCTTTCTGATTGTGCAAATGAATTTCCATTCCTTTGATGCTTCAATGATTCATGTTATTTCTGTGTGACCAAAGCATGCTGCATCGCCCTCCTTCCCTGCGCTACCGCCAAATATTTTCATGGCCGTGCAGCGTGGCTCTCCCCTCCGAAAGCGATGCGGCCATGGTGACGTACAACGAGGAAAGATTTTGCGTTGCACCTGGACGATTGAGAAGAGAGATCAGCGAACGTGACTCGGCTACATGCGATGCATGTACGAGGATCGCTTGCACGACTCTCTATCGATATTCCAACGCGGTAGCTGACCCTCCGAACGTACGAACCCGAGGTCGTTCCTGTTGATGGGGGTGCAGGCTTTCGTTGCAGGGTCATGAGTTTTGTTTCGGAAAAGAAAAGGAGGGAGGAAAGGAAGGAAATTTTCGTGTGGTGCAGGCTCCTTCTTCAAGGGCCGCACATTGTGTTAAAGAAAAAAAAATGTTATAGTCTTTTGGCTTCTGAATACAGTGGGCTCCTTGAGGAGAAAAAAAAAAAAAAAAAAAAAATAGAAGGGTGGATTTGGTGAGATTCGGGAGGAGATAAGAATGAGTCAACCTTATCCAAGTGGTTAAAAGTTTTTGTGTGTGTCGTCATCTATATTATATATATATATATATATATATATAGGCAGGACCGAAGTTTCATAAGAAAATAATCAAATACGTTTTGAAAACTATGAAACATGCATGGATCTCAAACATTATGCATAAATCTAAACAAATTCACATACAATCATGCAATCATTATTTAAAAACAGTTAAATATGATTTAAATGGTGATAAAAGAAGAGATATTACATGCCTGTCTTGGGGAGAATAGAGATATGCGAGTTACCGACGTAGAGGACGGGAGATCGGGACTGTACCGTCTTTGGATCACCAAGAAATTTGGAATTTCAAAACCTTAAGGATGATGGGGAGGGGGACGGCCGCCTTGGGGAGTGTGGAGACTAGGTTACAATTTAGTTTGTGTTTGAAAGAATGGTGTGTGACACAATTTACCCCTAATAGTTAATTAAGAAAAAAAAAAGGGATATTTACATGCTTACCCCTCCACTAAGTTCCCAAGTTAATTAAAACTCTAATCCAAGCTTTTAAAACTTCTAATTTCGAAATAAAGGCCCTCTCAAATTTTAAAACACCATAAAATCTAATAAAACAGCATGTATGGGCGAAAAACGGCTTCCCCTCAAAAATAATATAAAAGCCCCAATTTTCAGAAATTTGTTGCTTAAAAAAATAAATTTATTATTAAAAATCTAATAACTTAAAAATCTTAAATTATTTTCATCTCGATCGTCCCTAATCTCGTCCACACGTCCGGTACTCAAACAGACTAAAAACAGAACATGCATATCATGCAACATTAAAATTATAAATAAATCACATAAAATGACATGTAATTTTCTAAAATAATTTTTCCCCTAGTCATGCACATATTCTTACGTAATCTGAATTTCGGGGCGTTACAAATGTATGACAAACCCAATCTGAAACGAACCAGACTCTAGAAATATTTATAAAAAAAATATTTGCGGAAGCATAAACTTTAAATATGGCTCGTACCCTTCTAAAACAATTTCTAAATCATTTTCTCAAAATACTTTAAGCTTAAATAAAGGAATATTTAAAAACGTCAAACATCCAACATCGTAAAATCATCGAGTAAAAAGAATACTGAAAGCCAACATGTTTAAAAACCAGTACCTAAAACTGTAACATAACAGACTGAATCATAAAGGAGGTCACGGGGTACTGCTGCATCAGGCGCTCAGAGGTCCTCACCGCCAGTCGGAACATGCTCATCGACGGGATCATCACCTGCACCATTTAAACCTAGTGAGCCTAGAGGCTCAGTATGCTCTATCGTAATGCATAACAAAGTATATACTAATAAAAGCACATGCAAGCATATACTGTAATTAAAATAACGTAAAGATATGAATGCGTACATGATCTTAAAACATTTCATCATGTAATAATATCATATATCATATAAGGCATGGCATAACGTAATCTGAAAGAAAGCGTAAGTCATATCAGTGGATGTGAGCAAAGTGTGACTGATCAGTCGTAATAACCAACGTACGTGGCGGTGTGGTTCACCCGACCTTACCTCGGGATCCCTATATGTTACACCTCTTGAAAACTGCCACTTCACCCGACCTTACCTCGGGATCCATAGGCCCTGAAATCCTGAAATCATTCCTAAAAACAGGGGATCCCCGGGCCCGGCTACCCGGTTAACTCCCATCGTAGACTTGCCACATCACTTCCATTCCTCGGATTTTTAACTTAAAAAGGACATGCCTGATCGTTTCATAAAATCTCATGATGCGTGAATTTTCTTAAAATCATGCAATTTAAAAGTTTAGCCTGTTAATGGATACTTAATTCTTTTCTTTAAAACCTTTACGTACATAACATACTACATATATGATTAATTATCATTTACGGGCTTCTATATTTTTCTACTTCGGTCAAGGGTTGATCCCAGGGCCTGGCTCGCTACTTCTAGACCAAACGTCGCTCTAAAAACGACCGATGAAATGAATGTTCACCGCTTTTTTCCATTTTTGCCTATTTTCTTTTAAGTTTTGATTTCTTAAAAATCAAGACAAAAGGAACTAATTAAAATCAATTTTGACTTCTAAAAATTAATTGGGGCTTATTAAAATCGATTTCAACCTATAAAATCAATTAAAATCAATTTTTGACCTGAAAAGCCGATTTTGACCAAAAGACTGATTTTGACCAAATTAAATCCCGAAAATCGATTTTGACCTAATTAAAATACCAAATGCCCTAATTTTGACTAAAAATTAAAATTAAACATTACTTAATTTATTTAAAAGGTTGACTCAGTTTTGACCTTCTGGCTAATTTCTTTAAAATTGGACCTTGACACATTAATAAAAATAACAGGTCCATAATTAAAATAACTTGACCCCATTTTAAAATATTTGACTCAGGACTCGAAGAATCGATCCGGTCCAACCGAAGAAGCCGGTTCAATTGAACCGAACCAAATCCACTACAATCCCTAAATCGAAAAACACACACTGCTCCATGCATCGTCGCGTCACGCCGCCGACATTCCATTCGATCTCCCTGCTCCGGCCACCACTGGCCGGAGCCCCACCGGCTGGACCACGCCCAGGTCCAGTAGGTCCTAACCTGACCGATCTTGGCCCCAACCATGGTCGCACGAGGGCACACGACTCATGGGAAAGAGACGCACCGCGCGGCGCATCGGCACATAGTGCACGGTGTTCTTCAACCAGCCATCGGTTCGACCAATAATCCCCTACTTTGAACCACTACTAGCCACCCCTAGGACCACCATGAACCCCTTTAAGGTCGAGCCATAACCCCTTAAGCATTCCACGACCGAAGCCATGCAAGAAAATTCAAAAACGTGAGAGGTGTCATAGGACAATGCATGAACAGAGACCATGGAAGGTAGATCTGAATAATACACATGTAATTCACATGAATTTTCATAAAAATCAGTCTAATACAGTTTAAATGGTGAGAAAATGGATTGATATCACATGCCTGGGTTGAAGAAAACATTGATCTGCGAGGTACGGACGTTGTAGGTGCGAGATCGGGGCGCCGCCGGAATTTGATCACCAAGCTCCTTCAATGGCTGTATGAATTTCGAAGCTTTGTGTGCTAAGGGAGGGGGAAGATGGCTGGTACAATAGATGGAGGCTAGGGTGTGTTTAAATTTGTGTTTAAGAAGTAATTAAGGTGCCTAAAATGACCCATATGGATTTAATAAAAAAAATTACAAGGTTGCCCCTCTAATTAAATAAAAAAAAAGTGTTTAAAACTCATACTTGGGCTTTAATAACCATAAAGTTTCGAAATCTAGGCCTCCTAAAATTTTAAAGTGCCTTAAAACTCAAATACCAGCCCGTATAGGCGAAAAACGGGTTCCCCTCCAAATTAACTATAAAAATCCAAATTTCCAAAAATATTTGCTTAAAATAAAATAAATTCATTCTTAAAATCTCATAACTTAAAAAAAATCTCAATTATCTTCTTTCCGGTCGACCCTAATCTCGTCCACACGTCCGTAGCTCAAGTAGGCTGAAAAATAACACATGCATACCATGCAGCATAAAATCATAAATAAATCATATAATAAGGCATGTAATCATCTAAAAATATTTTTTCTCTAGTAATGCACTTATTTCTACGTAGTCAGGAAATCTAGGCGTTACATCTATTGTACTGGAACAGAACAACTTAAGGTATAAGAGCATAATAGACTAGAGAGAAGCTTGGATTAAGAAAGATAATCAGATGCTCAAGGGCAGTTTTAACAAGAGCATATCGGAGTTCAGTTGGAATAGATGGCTTAGGATAGATCAGATTGTTTGCTCAAAAGCAAATCAGATCAGGCTTAGGATAGATCAGATTGGTTGTTCAAGAGCAAATCAGATCAGAGCTCAGCTGAACAGCTTGATAGTTTAGCACGGTTAGAGAACATATAAGAGCTTTTTTGACTTTGAAGAGCATTTATAATTGTTGGAACATGTAAGGCAACAGTCAGAGCTTGGCAGGATGTTGACTATGAGGATTACTTTATTGAGCTTAAAATAGAAGCATTTGATGCATAAGTAGAGAGTTCACAAACTGCATTAAATGCTCAAATACAAAGATATGAGGATTTTCAGCGGCTCAGAGTACTATTCGAATTTATCATCATTGAATCTCAAACATATAACTACTGAGAGTTATGAAGATTTGAAGTTATGAATATTACAATAGAGACAAGATTAATCCAAGCCTTCAAGCTTTTTCCAACTTTCTCTTATACACCTTCTGTGTTGTTATCAGCTCAAGCCTAAGATTGTATTAGAAAATCAGTTAGATTGAGTGTCATTTGTAAACTAATAGAGAGTTTCTATTCAGTGTAGAGTGTTAAGAGTTCAGTTCAGTATAGTGTTGAGCTGAGTGTGTTTGGTTAAATCGTGCAATCAAATCAAAGTCTTCTAGTGAAAATCCCTCCATCTTGAAAGAAGTAGAGATGTGTCTCTTACTTGTTTGTTTATTGCACTTTGTTCACGGATAGATTGAACTGATTTCCACACAATTCTTGTATAGCTTGAGATATCATCATAGACTGAGACATAAGAACATCTCGTAACTCAGTTGGTCTTAATCAAAGCATTTTTCAAAGATATTTTATAGAGTTTATTCACCTCCTGCCCCCCCCCCTCTCTATTCCTAATCTCTATTTTTTGATCCAACAAGTTGTATCATAGTAGAGTGACTCAGTCCAGAACAAAACTCGATTTTAAACTTCTTTATTATGACCTCTTTCAATAAATTCCTATGTTCTCAAAGAAGGATCATGACGACGGAAAATATGTATGCAGGCACATTTGGCTGCACAATATGATGATATGTGGTTCATCATTATAGATGGGCCATGAAAGATATCAAAGCCAACATTGTTATTGAAGTTACTGTTGGTGCTCCTCATTATATAGAGAAGCCCAGATTGGAGTGGACACCAGAGGATATAAGGAAGGCCTACTTGGAAAATGTGGCCACAGATATTCTCTACAAGACGCTGGACAAAACTATGTTGAGCAAGATCAAAATGTTCTCCATGGCTCAGTTGATCAGGGAGAAACTGACACAACTCTGCGAGGAAATGAGCACATCAAAGAAAATAAGCTTGTGGTAGCCCTGCAGAATTTTGAGAGCATCAAGATGAAAGAAGACAGATCTATGACATTTTTTGATGAGAGGTTAGGTTCAGCAGCATAGTCCTCAAGCTGACCGCTCTGGGCAAGGAGTACAACAACAGAGATTTGGCGCTGAAAGTGATGAGAGCACTACTTAGAGAATGAGATGTGAAGATGACGACCATGCGGAAGTCTAAGGATCTCAACAAGCTTGAACTACACAATATCTTTGTTGATCTGAAAGCCTATGAGTTTGAGCTGAAGACATATCAGAAGCTGAACCATCAACCTCACAGCCTACAAAAACTGTTGATGCTGCAGCTGAGGAAAGCTTAGTGAAGTCTGCTGAGCAACTTAGCAACTACGCCATGTCCTTTTTTTGTCAAGGAGTTTGGGAAATTTATGAAGAAAAATAAATCAAAATTTCAAATTTTCAATAATTCAGTCCAAAAGAAAAATTCTTCTTATACTGATCTTACTTTATTTAATTGTGGCAGGCCAGGTCATTTTGTAGCTGAATGTACAATGCCAAAGAAGGATGACAAGAATTCATCAGATCACTCAAAGTCAAACAATGACAAGATGTCATTCAAGATGAAGCGAGGTTAGAAAGTACTAGTTGCTGAAGATAGCAAAAGCAAAGAGCTAAAATAAAATCAGATGAGTTCAGATCAATAGACTCATCAAGTGACATGAGCATGAGGAGGTTCACTGTCTCATGGCTGACAACCTCGATGATGATGAGGTATTTGATTTCTTCTTAACTGAATTTACACGTGATGACCTAATTTTAGCACATAACGAGATGGTTGTCGAGTACATGAGACTTTCTCAAACATTCAAGAAAGTCAAAGCTAAAAACAAATTTCTAATAGATAAGTCTGGTAAATCGAGCTATTCGCAGCCTGATGAATTAGATAGTCTAAGGATTGAGTTGAATAAGCTAGTGACTGATCAAAAAGTGAGAACTGGGTCCTGGGTTATGCTCACAGAGAATCAAAAATTAAAACAGATTGTACAAACTTGAACTAAGTCTTCAGAAAGACGTGGATCTATGAAGAAATATGAGTATAAGTATCGAAACATCAAGCTCTGTCAAAAAAATAAGCCAGTTGGTCCAAATGATAAAATTAGACAAAATCAGCACAACGCATATGTTTCACATTGTTGGATCTGTGTAATATATCAGATCTTAATTTTGATAAACACAAAACCTATTGTTATGTTTCTAACGATTTAATTGAGTGTGCAGGGTAAGCTGAAGCAGATCATACGCGAGCTGAAGAAGCACGCTGTAGTAGATCGGAAGCGAGCTGAAAGAGATGAACTGAGTGCAATTGTGAAGATGTCCAAGCTGGAACAGTGGGGACACCCAAACTGGTCCAGAGACGACATCCAAGCTGATCCAGCTTAGAGCGAAGATCAGCATGGAAGAAACCAGCTCAGAGCAGTTATCAGCTCAGGAGAGAAGCGTTCAGTTCAGAGATCAAGTGCAGATCAGAGTTTAGCTTACAAGTTCAGATCAGAACAGATGAACAATATTTGGTTCGTAGATCAGCTTAATGCAGTTCAGGGTAGAACAGATCAGAATCAGTTCAGATCTGATGGGATTAGATCAGCAGAGAGAAGCAAATCAGCTTAGAGCTTACGAGAGGAGCTCAAAGCTTAGAACAGATCAGATCGGGTAATCAGATTAATTAAGCAGCTCAGACAGAATTAGCGTAGTATATATATCAGTTCAGAGTGAACATCTCAGAGCAGAATCGGTTCAAATCAGCTGAGAACGTCTAAGCTGAAATAGCAAAGCAAGAGCAGTCAACAAATAATAGAAATGAATAGATCAGCTTAGAGCTTAACAGAGTCGATCAGCTTAGGGTAGATTAAAACAAGAGCAGCCTAGAGAAAAAGCGTAGAAATAGCTCAAGAGCAGAAAGACTCAGATTAGAACAGTTTAGAGCAGATCAGCTCAGAGCTATACAGAGAAGAACAAAACCGCTCAGAGCTGTATAAAGAAGGTCAAAGAAGATCAGAGCTATGCATTACAGAACGAAACAACTCAGAGCTGTATGATGCAAATTAGAGCAGAACTGAGCAGTACAAAGCATATTAGAGCAAGAACAACTTAGAGGGAGATTCGTAGAGGATCAGCTCAGAGGAACATCGAAGCAAATCGGACCAGAGCTGGTCAAACGAAGTCAAGAAAACCGTACGAACAATGAACATAACAAGCAGGACAAAACTGTATTTTGTTCGACCTGAAAGAGCCTTTTAATTTCGCCAAAAGAGGAAAGAGCCGTTGAAAGCCAAAAGAGGAAAGGGCCTTATGTCATGGCTGAAGATCAGATTGATAGGCACAAAATAAGGGATATCTCCAACGGGTATATCTCATCAAAGGCTACATATACACAGAATATTCAAACGAAGAAGACAAGCGTGCACACAACGACATATATGCATGAAACACAGAAAAGATAGAAATCATGTGCAATAGTCGAGAGCTGGTATACACAGGTGACAGTTGGTGTACAGGCTGAGAGCTATGCCCAGGTGTGAGCTGGTGCACAGCCGAGAGATTAAAAGAAGAATCATTATAGTCGACTGCACAACTTGGGAAGAGGATGAAGATATCAGCTTTGAATAAGCACTTCCCAGCGTGTGACAAAATATTTTAGAGAGAGTGAGCTTACGCTGTAAATCTCACACACACACATTCACTCATATATTGAGAGATGAGCGAAACATATTAGAGTGAATATGAGAAACAGAATCAATGTAGTCTTTGAACAGAGACATTAAACATGCTCATAGTGTCGCATCTCACACATGTCTTGCGGGCTGGTGTGAAGCGTGGAGTGTTGGGAGTTCTCGCAGCTTGCGGGCTATTGGATCGGGTTATTGCAGAAGCTGTAATAATCAAAGTGTTCCAGTGGAATCCTTCCAGTTTGAAAGAAGGGAAGACGTATGAGATTCAGCTCTGAACTTCTATCATCAAACAGATGAGTTCTTTACAGTTTTCAGTTTACAACTTTCTATATTCATACTTGCATCGCATATTTAAAATCAATAGCTTTCAATTTTTAGAGGGCATAATCAGATGGTTTCCACCTTTATTTTTATAATCAGATCTGATATACTTCCAGGTGATCATAGATTTCAAGAACTGAAGCTATTACAGCTCACTCAGTTTTTCATCGTTTAGATCGCGCGTGATCTGCCAGCTCGCAGCGCACGATTTGCTTGCCGTTTTCCAATCCTATCACACATCATACAGAGCACAATAGTTTTTCTAAACTTTTCTAAACATACAAAGGGGTTTTCATGTGAGGGCTATAAATTCATAAATTGGTGATTAATCGGTTAATCAGATTTGGATGAGTATTAGCTAATTGAGAAGTTAACCATCGTGTTTTCAGATTTTAAGGATTTGGTTTTGTTGTTGGTAATTTTTGGAGTTTTCAGATTTGGCGTAGGACAGATCAGATGTGGACTGTTGGTCGCTATCGGGTGACTTGAAGAAGTTAAGTTATTAGGATTCCCGCGTAAGTTCCAGCGAGAATCAGATTTGAGATAGCCCTCGAGTGTTTGAGAAACCTTGCATCGGAAGTAAAACGATGTCGTTTTGGAGTATAAGCGATCGGTGTCGTTTGGTGACAGTCAGATTTGAGTAGAGAAATCTGTTCGGGGAGAGTGAGCAGATGCGCGCGTCTTTTTGGTGAAAGTCGAGTGTTGGTCAACGTTACTGTGTGGACCGGTCCGGTTCGTGAGTTGGTGTAGACCGGTGCGGTTTAATGATTTCAGATTTGATCAGATCTGGACGTTTGCAAGTGGGTCTTTTATGCGAGATCTGTTGTTTTGAGCGGGACCCCTATGCTACGTCGTTTTGGTTAGTAGCGCGAAGTCGTTTGATGCTGGTGCGCTAGTATAGCGTAGCGAAGGCAGATTTGAGTTAGCATTGAGATCTGAGTAGCGCTCAGATATGAATATGTCGGTGATTGACTTTCACTGTAGCTTTGACTTGGGGATTTAAATATAAGTGTCGATCAACACTTAGAGAATTATGAACCCGATATTTTCTTATCTTCTTCCCGAGAACCCTCGATTAGTACTGTTCATTCGAACCTTTCTCCGTCGATTGCCGTAAATTTACGCCGTCGTTTGGAGCAAGATTGGTGGCGCTGAGCTCGTTTTCCTTAGGGCTTTCGATTGATACCAGTTTGGAGACTTGGATCGACGTGATGAAGGAGTGCGTGATGGGATTGGTCCGGATCCGCACCCCGGCAGGCAGCGGAAGAACAAAAATTTTACCGGGATGCGATCAATACGAATTATCAAAACAGATCTACATATCAACATACATAGGGTGTTTAGCAGGTCACCTGTCTGGCACTTGTGCCTGGCTCCAACCGGTGTTTCAAGAACCCGGCGCTTCTCGGTTGATTGCGGTAGATTCGTCAATCCGGTCCACGACCAGACTCGAGGCTCCTTCGTCAGACTGCACTAGAAGTCCTGACGAGATCAGCACGATCGGATTCTCCATGAAAAACTAGGCCGGAACGAAATTCCGGCGAAGTTGGGCGGCGGCGGCGGCGCACGGCGGCGGCGGCGGTCGAGAGAGAGGGAGAGGGTGGCGGCTAGGTCTAGGGTTTTGAGTGATTA
>KV018180.1:29512-44495 GCA_001598015.1 Dorcoceras hygrometricum
GCCTTATCCTCATTTTGACGGCCCAATCGACTAGGAACATGTTTAGAATACACAGCGACTATTAGATGTGTTTCATGATAGCCGTCATACCCACTATCACATCTAACATACGCTTTAGTGTATTCTAGGTCTTTACTCAACACAATTGTAAATCATTACACACATAATGAAAGTAAAGAATGCCATATAAAAGAATGCGAATATCATATATAAAGATCGTTTGTACAAGAGTCAATGAAAACCCACATGCCACAAGTTGGCTAGTTGGGCATCTACTCTAACAGTGCGAAGTGGTTGTAGAGTTCGAGCATCTTCGCGATTGTTTCCCGGAAGCTCTTCTGTTCTTTAGAGCTTTCGAGTAAGTGATTTCTTCTTGATTTAAGCTTCGATTTGGAACTGGGTAGTACTTTGTTGAGTTTAGGTAGTTGTTTTAGGCTATGAGGCTTTAGACTGTAAGCTGCATGAGCTTTGGTGTAAGCTGATTGTTAGATATCTTGACAGATTTGGGCTTGTAGGCATTGTTCCGTTGAGCCTTTGAGGAGCTCGTGAATAGCAGATTTGAGAAGGCTGTTGGATCTGTGTTCTACATGATCTGTCGAGGTAGAAACTGAGATTTGAGGTATGAATTGAGCTTATTTAAACAGCTTTGGGCATAAGCATGTGAATATTCCAGCATGAACTGAATGTTGCGATCTGGGTGTTACGTGAACAGACTTGACTTGATTGTATGTGTTTTCCTTGTTCTGTTTATGTTGATTTATGTATGTGAGAATTGATATCCCTGGAATTCATGCATACATATTGATCCTGATGATAGATTGATGACCCGAGTCGAGCTAGCATCGTGATCGGCCGACTGAGTTGTCGCGCCTGAAAGGTCCAATGCTATCATGGGGGTGGTGGCCGGCTGAGCTGTCGCACCTGAAGACCATTGAGCTGTGATGGTCGACGGACCTGAAGTTCACAGACCGATGATTTCCACCGACTGATTGGCTGTGCGTGGTGTTTGAGGCTCAATTGCGATTTGCTAGCTGAGTTGCTGGCCCAGATTTTCCTTGACAGCCTCATGCATATCATGATGTGAATATTGCATGTTTTATGATTTTCTGTTTTATGAGTGCTCTTCGTACTGAGGTTTTGACCTCGTTTTCTTTTCCCCGTTTTTGGGCTACTTGGGTCTTGGTTGGCCTTTACAGGTTCTTCATGTAACCAGGCTAGCAGAGTGGAGCTTCAGCTGGTCGATCCCCATTTTTATTTGAGTCCCAGTATATGTATGACATAGTCAGCCAGGGGATGTCCTGTGCCTTTATTTATGTTTGGGGATTTGTAGTTGATTGACTACTTCTTGTTACCTGTTGTATTGTTGAGTTTTGAGTTAAACTCCCTATTTTGATTATGAAAGTATTTTGAATGTTAATCTGGATCAGGCCCAAAATTTGAAATTTTTTTTAGCCCATATCTGAATGCTTCTGTCTAATTAAGATTAAATGAGTATTTAATCTGTGATTAGCGCACTGGGCCTGACATTGCATGATTGGGCTCATTGAGAAGCTAGTGGGATTTGATCTCACCCTTTGACATGAGCTGTCTAGTGGATTGTTTCTTGTTTTCCTTCCTCCTGCGTTTGACAGTTTCGTGGTGAACTTTAATATGAATAAGCTGAAGCCCACTATTTTGGAGTTGGTTAGCATGCTCATTGTCTTTGAGGAAACCATGAAAAAAGACAAACTCGTTCTCTTAATGTACTTGACATCCTCTGCGAAGACGAGGCCCAAAGACAAAGGAAAGAAACAATCTGCCCCAGCCAAGTAGAACAAGGCCAGCAAGAATCCCAAGCCAAAGACTTCGAAGCTGGATAAATCTGAATGTTTGTCATCACTACCACAAGGTTGGGCACTGGAAGAGAAATTGCAAATATTATCTTGAACAGCTGAAAGCAACGAAATGTATATTCTATATTGATCCATACATGTCTCTCAATACTACTTCTTGGGTACTTGATACCGTATATGGATCTCATATCTGCAATGATTTGTAGGTAATGACAAGAATCAAGAAGTTAAGGGAGGGTGAAACCCACATGAGGTTGGGAAATGGAGCACGAGTTGCTGCGAAGGCCATATGAGACGTTTATGTGTGTTTGGGAAACAATTTTAAGTTATTTTTTAGAGATATTTTATATGTGTCAGATTTGCTTAACATTATTTCTATGTTGGATATGGATGGTTATTCTTATAATTTGCTAATGTCATTTGCAATATTTTCAAGAATGAATATTTGATTAGATTTGATGAGCTTGAAAATAATCTATATAACTTAAAGTTAAAGGAAATTCATGTTCACAATGTTGAGACACATACAACAATGATTAAAAGGAAACATGATAACCAAAACCCCACCCAACTATGGCACGCTAAGTTAGATCATATATCTCTAAGAAAGTTGAACAAATTTGTGAGAGAAAAGATGTTTGAAATGTCAGATATCAACCCTTTAACTACTTGTGAGTCCTATATAAAAGGAAAATGACTAAAACTCCTTTTAGAGTCAAGCCTAAGTGTGCACATGGATTGTGGGACTTGATCCTTACAGATATGTGCGGCCCACTTTTAGTATCAGCACTAAGTATGACACACCTAGTTCATTACATTTACCGATGACTATTCTAGGTATGGGTATTTATATTTAATAAGACATAAATCTGAATCATTTGAAAGGTTCAAGGAATTCAAGAGTGAAGTATAAAACCAACTAGGCAAAAGTATTAAAGTACTTCGAACTGATCGAGGTGGAGAATACTTAAGCACATAGTTTTTAGATTATCTAAAGGAGAACGAGATTCTCTCTTAGTTGGCACCTCCAGGGACACCACATTTTAATGGTGTAGCGGAGCATCATAATCAAACCATGATAGACATGGTTCGATCTATGATGAGTTTCACTGAGCATCCACCCTTATTTTGGGGCTATGCACTCGAAATAACGGTGATGTTGTTGATAAATGTACATACTAAAGCAGTGGATAATACCCCATATGATATATGAATGGGTAAAAAACCCAAGTATTCATACTTGAGAATATGGGGATGCTCTGCTTACGTGAAGCAGACATTGGGACATAAGCTGGATAAACGGTCCATCTTATGTAGGGTATCCAAAGAACTTCATAGGATACTACTTATATTATCCCACAGAAACAAAAAGTGTTTGTTTCAAGAAATGCCACTTTCTTAGAGAAATAATTTCTATTGGATAAAAAAGCAAAGATGATATATCTCGCAGAAATTTGAGATCAACCAAAGCGCGAGCTGTACAAACCACACCTCAAGAACTAATCATTGAAGAACACGCTTCTAGGAGATCCTAAAGGGTCCCTAGACCTCCAATTCGATATGGTTTTCTACTTGAAGAAAATCAAAGAAGCAATTTTTGATGCCGACTCGATGTTATGTCTTGAATCCATGATGTCTGAGACAGACTCCATGTTGGCGCAGCAGTGGATCCAGATCATGTCCCCGACAGGCAGCGGAAGATTTAAAAATTTTTGGTCCGTCGTGGACATTCCGCGACGGTCGGGGACGCTCATACGTAACTAAATTAAATTTAAACCATTCATAACGGGTTTGAATGTTTACCTTTGGCGAGTAAGCTCCCGGCTCCGACCAATCCTCAGAGGAAAAATGGCCCTTCAATGGTTGATTCACAAACGGTGCCTAATCCAGTCCATGACCGGAATTCAAACTCCTTTGCTGGTTTCCACTAGAAAACCAACAAAGATTTCACGGACGGAATCTCCACGAAAGATGGCCGGAACAAGGTCTGACAACGGCTACGGGAAGGGGCGGCCGAGAGAGGAGAGGAATGGAGAGAGCTGTGCAAACTTTGGTTGCTCAACTTGGTTCATTTGAGAAGCTCCGCCAATGCATCTATTTATAGATATATCATGGGCCCAAGGCAAGCACAAGCCCGATCCAACAAATTTTGAATCCATTGTTGTGGTTTCATCATAATCCTAATCGAAGATCAGATCCGATCATTGTGCACAGTTTTCAAAACTATATATTATGATGCGAAAACAATTTTTCAAACCACTGGATCTAAAAATATCAGTTATACTCCAGTAGCTAAAATTCAAGTCATACTACCATCGCTAATTTTGGAAGTATGCTCCTGATCATCCTTCAAGTGTACTCAACACCTTGAGTACCAAATCCATATGAGAATTGAGAAACAAGTACTTGTGTGACCCTCAATGGTTCAGGGATACAGCTAGCTGTGGTCTCACAAATCCTTGTGATTCTGAAAACACATTTTTGTACTTACCCATCGGACCATGATAAAAGCGTCTTTGAACAGAGACATTAAACATGCTCATAGTGTCGACGTTAAGATTCCGTTCATGAAATCTTCACTGGTTTTCTAGTGCAGACCAGTGAAGAAATTGAGATTCTAATCGTGGACCGAATTAGATGATTGGAGCTGTTCAACCATTGAAGGGGTATCTCCCTTTGCGGAATAGTCGGAGCCGAGAGCCAAGTCGCCAAAGGTAAATACTCTAAACGTCCTATACTTAGTTTTATTATTCGTGTATTGACCATTCCCGTGCAATTTAATTTTTAAACTTCCACTGCGTCTCGGGAGCGGGTTCCGGATCCACCGCTGTCCAACACATCTACCCATGCGTCATGCGGCCACTCTATTTAAGTCAATGTCTACAAAGACTACCGAAGAGATAGATAAGATGAGATAGATAAGATGACATGTGTGACATATGCATTGACAATATATAGTATAATGTATGAGATGGTATCTATTATGTCTGATGTCACCTATGCTCTGAGCATCAGACACATATATCGAAAAAATCCCGACCAGATGCATTGGAAAGACAAGATATTATGAAGTACTTGAGAAGAACTGAGAATATATCCATGGTTTATGGGGGTAGAAAATTAAAATTGGAAGGCTATACTGGCTCTAGCTTCCAATGTGATGTGGATGACTCGAAGTCTACCTCTAGATTTATATTCATGCTCAATGGAGGTGCAGTTTCTATATTCATGCTCAATGGAGGTGCATTTTCTTGGAAAAGTTTCAATAATGACACCATTGGCGATTCAACCACTGAGGTTGAATACATTGCAACATCAGTTGCTGCTAAGGAGGCAGATTGGATGAGAATTACGTCTAAAGGTTGGGGTGTAATTCCTGAAGGAGTTAGTCTAGTTCAAGTGTACTATGACAACATGGATGTCATTGATCAAACAAAGGAGGCCAGGTCTCATCAACGATTCAAACGTATAATCTGAAAGTTCCACATAATCCGAGAAATTATGGGAAGAGGAGACATTGCTATCATACGAGTCGTATCTGCAAACAACATTACTGATCTACTTACGAAGCCTTTGCCAGGACCATTGTTTGAAAAACATCGCGAGGCAATGGGACTGTCCGATGAGTAGTTGACTATAGGGCAAGTGAGATATTGTTAGAGTAGGTGTCCAGCTAGCCAACTATGGTTGTGGGATTTGTTGGCTCTCACTATAAAACAATTTTTTTCATATATATAATTTAAATTTGTTATTATGACATTATTGTCTTTATTATAATTGCAAACTTGTTGGATAAAGATCTTGAACGTACTATAGTGTATGTTAGATGTGATAGTGGATATGCTGGCTATCATGAAACACATCTTATAGTTGTACAATCTGAATGAGTTCCTATTGATTGAGCCATCCTGTAGCGCCCCAAAATCCTAAAGAACCACAAGTTGATTAGCCTTTCTTTTCCAAGGGCTGATTCGAGTTTGAGCAATCAGATTCTTTCTCTTTTTCAGCTTTAGAGCAATGGTCAGAAGGTCCCTGTAATGCCCAGATATTTTAGAGGCCACAAATTAGAAAGTTATGAGACTGAGGGATTACAATGCTATTATATTTAACTCTTGATTTAATCGAGTTTCAGAATTCAGATATATATTGTTTAGCTTTTTATGATTTAAGAGCTAAATTCCAGATGTTAGAATGCGATAACAGTAGATGTTTAGCCGATTATAGCAAGTCGATCGAATCCTTTTGTTTTAACTAAAATTGTTCGGTTTCCATGTGCATCATTTTATTTTAAAACAGAGTACGCTTTTAGGATATTTGAGCATCTTGATTAAATGCGTTTCTTCTCTAGGCATTTACCAATCATATATATATATAGGATGTTAGCTGCTTCATGCATCATTATCTTCAAATCAAATTACTTTTAAGCGGTGCTCTCTCTCAAGAAACCAAACAAAAGACTTTTAAAGTTTTTCGAAGGAGACGATTGGAGTGTTAGTGGTTGGCTGGATTTCTACTGCGGTTGTGATCAAGAATTCAGGAAAGTAAATTCCGTTTCTTGCTCACTCAGTGAAAGCATATATTCAGTTCTGTTTGCATGTTTATATGAGATTTTAAAGAACTGAAGATGGCTTCGGCTGTTCTTCAAAAGTTTAGAAAAGTTCATGCTCTGTTTTTATGAAAGGTACGTGTTTTACTGTATTTGATCCAAAAAAGTTTTAGAAAATGGTTTGATGATGTTCATCCAGTAGATTCTTGAGTTTTCTTCAGAAATTCTGTCGAAGTAGCTTACAAGTAGCTTATTCGATTATTTCCAGAAATTTCTTCAGATAATTTGAATTCTTCAGACAAAGGAAAACCATCGTCATTCACCTGGTTAAGTCTGAAATCTTGTTCTTATACCACGGCTGATATTTCTTTGTTGAAAATATTCTAAGTATAGATTTCAGCAGTTGCATTGTTTCGCCATCAGCTGGTGTATTCTTTTGTCATCAGATGTTGCATTGTTATTGTTCAACTGCTGTTAGCTGTTGCATTGTGATTGTTCAACTGCTGTCAGCTGTTGCGTTGTTTGTAATCAGCCGTTGCTTTATTTTGTTTTCAACAGTTGCTTTCTTTTGTCGTCAGCTGTTACTCTTGATAGCGTTCAGCTGTTGGTTTGTTCAACAACTGAAATTCTTTCTTAAGTTGTGTTGACTTCGACGTTGACCAACAGATACCTGAATAGTTTCCCTTCGTTATTTATTTCAGCAGATAGTTACTATTCTTCTTTCAGCAGATAGTTACTATCATTTCTTTCAGCAGATAGTTACTGTTCATCCTTCGTTTTTATTCAATTGATACAGAAATTCCAGAATTTGATTCCTTATTCATTTCCGCTTCAATTCGAAAGAATTATTCGATTCAATTGATTAGATTTGAGAGCTTTTATTCAGTTTTTATTTTCGCAAGTTTTACAGAGAAATCATTTGAAGTTCCAGGACATCATTAGACAAATAGAAAACCAGTAATTCGTACAAGAGAGAAAGAAAACAGATTTTAAGAAAAAAAAGAAAGATCAGAACGATGTTTTAGAAAATGTTTTAAGTTATGACAACAAAGAGGGTCCCCAGAGGAAGGGTGAGTGCGCGGCTGACGAACCGTGTGCCCTTTCAACAGAGGAAGGATCAGGAGTATATGTCGACAGATCTGTATATCCCTTCACCATGATCCATACTTCTAAGAGACTGTTATCAGGAGTTTGATCAAACGAATTGGACCAAAATGTTTAAAGTGTTGTCATAATTTCAGAATAGCGCAAGTGTGATTTTAATCACAGCTCTAGAGAATGTTTAAAGAAAATGTTTTCAGAATTTGATTATGTTTTATGCTTTCAGTTTCTATCAGATTTCTTAGATATGTACTGCGCTTGTTCATTCTAAAGCGTATTCAGCATTCAGTTATGTATTCAGCTTTCAGATTCCAGTTACAGTTTCAGTTATATTGCATGATTTCGTTATTCCAGATTTTACCTGCTGAGCCTTTGGCTCACTAGTTTTCATTGAGTGCAGGTAATCAGCAGTAAGGAGCTGGAGGGAGATGATCAGAAAGGAAGGATGTGTTTATCGTGGACATCTTCCGTTGTTTCTTTCAGACTTTGTTTTGATGTACAGAACTTTAGTTATAGTTTTGTATGATAACAGATTTCTAGTTCCTCATTTTTGTAGAAATCTGTATGAACTTTTGGTGTAAAGATATATGCAAGTTCATTCGTATTTCTATCTATTGTATCAGTTTCACGTGTGTTTTTACGATCAGCTGAGGATTTAGTTCAGTGTTTTGTACACCCTTGAAGCTGATTCTCTTCATTGGTTATGAAAAGTGTTTATCAGATTTTGATTCTACTTCCGCTCACGTCATTGTTTCATTTTTTCCACATTTCAGCAGCAATGAATTGTGTTTATTCGCAATTTAGTCCAGAATTTTAGTAACGACTTTTATGTTTGTTAAGATTGAAATTTTTGGGTCTTTCAATTCGAACCCCAAATTTCTAAATTTCTTTGAGAAAAGTCTGGTCGTTACAGTTGGTATCAGAGCATGTCCTTGAGATAAACACACTTCCAGTCTGAGCAGATCTCTCCAGCCGCTTCTAAATTTGTGAGTTTTAATTCATGTTCTAGCATAAAGTAATCTCTCATATAGAATTGTGGTGGATTTGGACTACCCTTACAGATATGTCAAGAAGAGGTAGAGGAGGAAGAAGTTTTACAGAAGGATATAGTGAATCTGATGGAATGAACCCCGTCCTCAATACCATGGCTCAGCTGTTAGAGCGCTTAGTTGACCAAACCACTAATGGGAATGGTCAAACCTCAGGAAGAGTAGTTAGTCGTGAGGATCCACATGAGAGGTTTAGAAGACAGAGACCTCAGGAATTTTCTGGCACTACTGACCTCTTATAGCAGAAAGCTGGATCAAATCCATAGAGGTGGTTTTTGACTATTTGCAACTGACCGAACTAGAAAGACCTCGGTTTGCGATTTACATGCTGAGAGGAGATGCCATGATATGGTGGGAAGGAGCTAAGTTAGCAGTAGACTTGGAAATTCTTATTTGGGGAGAGTTTAAGAGAGTGTTCTATGAACAATACTTTACGGTGGATGTAAGACAACAATTGCGTAGTGAGTTTTTAACTCTTAAGCAGGGAGAGATGTCTATGCGGGATTATATCCGTAAATTTGATAGAGGTTGTTATTTCGTTCCTTTGATTGGGACAAATGCAGATATTAAGTTACAAAATTTCATTGATGGGTTGAAGCCGATGATTAGGCATGATGTTAGATTGGCAGAACCCGTAGATTATAGATCAGCTGTGAATAAGGTGTTGGGGATCCGGATCCGCCCCCCGGTCAGGCAGCGGAAGAACGAAAAACAGAGAACCGGGAGGAGATCAATACGAAAAACAAATCTACATTCAACGACATTCATAGGATGTTTAGCGAGTTACCTCTCTGACACTTGTGCCTGGCTCCAACCGGTGTTTCAAGAACCCGGCTCTTCTCGGTAGATTGCGGTAGTTACGCCAATCCGGTCCACGACCAGATCCGAGACTCCTTCGTCAGACTGCACTAGAAGTTCTGACGAGATCAGCACGAATGGATTCTCCACGTCGAATTGGCCGGAACGAAATTCCGGCGACAATCGGCGGCGGGCGGCGACGGCGCACGGCGGCGGCGGCGAGAGAGAGAGAGGGAGGGAGAGGCGGCTAGTGCTATTAGGTTTAGGAGATTGATTGTTATTATAATCAAGTCACTAAGCCTAATGATATATAGACTTAAAGTTGGACTTGGGCCGGTCCAACGGGCCCGGGTCCAAATGACGATATCTATCGCTGTTCGGGTTGAATAATTTTTTTTAAAAAAACTCTCAACCCGAACCCAACCCGAACCCGAACCAACCCGAACCCGAACCAACCCAACCCGCTCAACCCGAACCTGAGTTTTTTTCGGGTGGGTTCGGGTTGGGTTCTCGGGTTGGGTCAGAATTTGACACCCCTAGCAGCTGGTTTCTTTTAGCAATACCCATGAACAGTAAAAGACCTGTTTTGTTTCCAAATATTGTTCTACTTTGTTGCGTCTGATTTCGTTTCAGCTATGCGTCTCTTATAGTCGAATTAGATGTTTAGATAAGAACCTATTTAAGTAGCGTTAGACTTAACTTATGAAGAAGTTCTAGTAAAGATTCTTTCAAGAGAAAACCGTAAGTTAAGGAATAGAACTATCCCTATGATTAAGATGCAGTGGGTAAATCCACTGAAAGAGAAATTATGTGGGAAAATGATTATGATTTGTAGAAAAGCTACCCAGATTTCTTTAAGTAAGAAATTTCGAGGACAAAATTTTGTTAATGGGGGTAGATTGTAATGCCCAGATATTTTAGAGGCCACAAATTAGAAAGTTATGAGATTGAGGGATTACAATACTATTATATTTAACTATTGATTTAATCGAGTTTCAGAATTCAGATATATATTGTTTAGCTTTTTATGATTTAAGAGCTAAATTCCAGATGTTAGAATGCGATAACAGTAGATGTTTAGCCGATTATAGCAAGTCGGTCGAATCCTTTTGTTTTAACTAAAATTGTTCGATTTCCATGTGCATCATTTTATTTTAAAACAGAGTACGCTTTTAGGATATTTGAGCATATTGATTAAATGTGTTTCTTCTCTAGGCATTTACCAATCATATATATATATAGGATGTTAGCTGCTTCATACATCATTATCTTCAAATCAAATTACTTTTAAGCGGTGCTCTCTCTCAAGAAACCAAACAAAAGACTTTTAAAGTTTTTCGAAGGAGACGATCGGAGTGTTAGTGGTTGGCTGGATTTCTACTGCGGTTGTGTTCAAGAATTCAGGCAAGTAAACTCTGTTTCTTGCTCACTCAGTGAAAGCATATATTCAGTTCTGTTTGCATGTTTATATGAGATTTTAAAGAAATGAAGATGGTTTCGGCTGTTCTTCAAAATTTTATAAAAGTTCATGCTCTGTTTTTATGAAAGGTACGTGTTTTACTGTATTTGATCCAGAAAAGTTTTAGAAAATGGTTTGATGATGTTCATCCAGTAGATTCTTGAGTTTTATTCAGAAATTCCATCGAAGTAGCTTACAAGTAGCTTATTCGATTATTTCCAGAAATTTCTTCAGATAATTTGAATTCTTCAGACAAAGGAAAACATCGTCATTCACCTGGTTAAGTCTGAAATCTGGTTCTTATACCACGACTGATATTTCTTGTTGAAAATATTCTAAGTATAGATTTCAGCAGTTGCATTGTTTCGCCATCAGTTGGTGTATTCTTTTGTCATCAGATGTTGCATTGTTATTGTTCAACTGCTGTCAGCTGTTGCATTGTGATTGTTCAACTGCTCTCAGCTGTTGCGTTGTTTATAATCAGCCGTTGCTTTATTTTGTTTTCAACAGTTGCTTTCTTTTGTCGTCAGCTGTTACTCTTGATAGTGTTCAGCTGTTGGTTTGTTCAACAACTGAAATTCTTTCTTAAGTTGTGTTGACTTCGACGTTGACCAACAGATACCTGAATAGTTTCCCTTCGTTATTTATTTCAGCAGATAGTTACTATTATTCTTTCAGCAGATAGTTACTATCATTTCTTTCAGCAGATAGTTGCTGTTCATCCTTCGTTTTTCTTCAATTGATACAGAAATTCCAGAATTTGATTCCTTATTCATTTCCGCTTTCTTTCGAAAGAATTATTCGATTCAATTGATTAGATTTGAGAGCTTTTATTCAGTTTTTATTTTCGCAAGTTTTACAGAGAAATCATTTGAAGTTCCAGGACATCATTAGACAAATAGAAAACCAGTAATTCATACAAGAGAGAAAGAAAACAGATTTTAAGAAAGAAAAGAAAGATCAGAACGATGTTTTAGAAAATGTTTTAAGTTATGACAACAAATAGGGTCCCCAGAGGAAGGGTGAGTGCGCGGCTGACGAACCGTGTGCCCTTTCAACAGATGAAGGATCAGGTGTATAGGTCGACATATCTGTATATCCCTTCACCATGATCCATAGTGCTAAGAGACTGATATCAGGAGTTTGATCAAACGAATTGGACCAAAATGTTTAAAGTGTTGTCATAATTTCAGAAGAGCGCAAGTGTGATTTTAATCACAGCTCTAGAGAATGTTTAAAGAAAATGTTTTCAGAATTTGATTATGTTTTATGCTTTCAGTTTCTATCAGATTTCTTAGATATGTACTGCTCTTGTTCATTCTAAAGCGTATTCAGCATTCAGTTATGTATTCAGCTTTCAGATTCCAGTTACAGTCTCAGTTCTATTGCATGATTTCGTTATTCCAGATTTTACCTGCTGAGCCTTTGGCTCACTAGTTTTCATTGAGTGCAGGTAATCAGCAGTAAGGAGCTGGAGGGAGATGATCAGAAAGGAAGGATGTGTTTATCGTGGACATCTTCCGTTGTTTCTTTCAGACTTTGTTTTGATGTACAGAACTTTAGTTATAGTTTTGTATGATAACAGATTTCTAGTTCCTCATTTTTGTAGAAATCTGTATGAACTTTTGGTGTAAAGATATATGCAAGTTCATTCGTATTTCTATCTATTGTATCAGTTTCACGTGTGTTTTTACGATCAGCTGAGGATTTAGTTCAGTGTTTTGTACACCCTTGAAGCTGATTCTCTTCATTGGTTAAGAAAAGTGTTTATCAGATTTTGATTCTACTTTCGCTCACGTCATTGTTTCATTTGTTCCGCATTTCAGCAGCAATGAATTGTGTTTATTCGCAATTTAGTCCAGACGTAACGACTTTTATATTTGTTAAGATTGAAATTTTTGGGTCTTTCAATTCGAACCCCAAATTTCTAAATTTCTTTGAGAAAAGTCGGGTCGTTACAGTCCCGGAAGGATTTTGCCCTAGCACAATTTGATGGAATCCAGACTTTGTTCCTTTTGAAAATAAAACAAGGCCTTTTAACAGGGAGTTTTGTTTTTAATTGTGTCAAATTACAAATCAAAATAGTAGTGGGGGAGTTTTTATAAATCTTTTATAAGAAGGACAAGAGTTGGCACGGCAGCCATGCCTACTCGAGTATTTCCACCTACTACAAATCATTCTCCATTGTATAAAATGATTTACGGGAGTCTCTGGATTCATTTGGTTGCACTTAAAACTGTTAGTTTCTCTAAAGTTAAGTAGTTTTTCGGTGTGCTTGTGGAGACTTCCAACCGCGATCATCTGCACGTTGCGACCTTCATTCAGGCAAGTAACTTCGATTCTTGCTGTATTGAGAAAATATATATTGCTAGTTGTTTCCTATGTATGCTTCGGTTCAGTTTAGCTTCAGTAATGTTGAGTTCGAGTTATGGATTCACTGCCTTGATACTTTAGTTTTGAGGAAACTCACCAGGAAGTTAACCAGAAATGGTGTACTTTAAATTATACTGAGTTGTACAAATTCCAGAGTTCTTGTTTTCTGCAGTTCCATGAAGACTCTGGAAAACGAATAAACAACGCTGGTTCAATCAGGAGCAAGTCCTGATTTGATAAGCGAAGTTAGTTTGTTCGGATTCTGCCTAAGTCGAAGCATGGTTAGTGTCCATCAGCAGTTGCATTGTTCGCAATTCAGTAGTCGTATTGTTGCAAAATTCAGCAGTTGCCTCCTAGGATCAGCAGTTGTTTTTTTATTATATCAGCAGACGCACTGTTCATAACCAGCAGACGCATCCTATTCATTGCGACTGGTTCCTATTCATTGTGACTGGTTTCTATTCATTGCGACTGGTTCCTATTTCTTGCGACTGGTTCCTATTGCTTGCGACTGGTTTGCTTGCGACTGGTTTCTCTTGCGACTGGTTTGCTTGCGACTGATTTGCTTGCGAATGGTTTCTCTTGCGACTGGTTTGCTTGCGACTGATTTCTCTTGTGACTGGTTTCTCTTGCGACTGGTTTGCTTGCGACTGGTTTCTCTTGCGACTGTTCCTGTGTCTCTTGCGACTAGTTCATACCAACGTCTGCTTCTTAGCGTCGCCTGTTTTAGCACTTTCGAGTCTTTTCCTTAGAGCTGGATTTCAACCCAAATAACTGTATACTCAGTAGCAATTTTAAAATAAAAATGAGTTTCATGGTAGTGATTCCACCAGATTCCAGTGATCGACTTTCGATCAAGAGCCAGTATATAGCTATTCCAGAAAGAAGTAAAAGTTCAGACTTCAGATTGAGGACCCGGTCTTGGTGAAGGGACAGGATTACAGTAGGACCGTAATCCCTTCATGGAAGGGACATGATTATGGAAATATTGTAATCCCTTCACAGAGAATTACTGATCAGTAGTTATCATGCTTCATGCACGAGGACCAACAGAGAGCCTCTAGTTCATAATTATTCAGTATAAGCAATTCAGACTCGAGTTTTGAATTGTCTTTGTTTAGCGAGTTTCGGTTCAGTCGCTTGCATTATGTATTTGTTATTTCCAGTTTTACTTGTTGAGCCTCTAGGCTCACTAGTTTTCTAAATGCAGGTGAGGCATCTCAGGAGCAGGCGGGAGGTGCAAGTTGATTTGGATTGGGGGAAATGTGTTTGTCAATGGCTGGCGTCTTCCGCAGAGGCATAGATTTTGTTGTTTTGGATCTTTTGTCATTGTATTAAGATCTGTTACAACAATTGAGAACTTATGTAAAGTCCAGTAGTTGTAACATCGCAGTTGCATTATTAATAGAAATCTGTTTGTCATCTGTTTTTTTTTATTTTCCCTTGGCGCCATTAGCTTCGTTCCATCTTTCAGTTTATATATTCGAATTTGGTCCTTCCGTTTGTTTTAAATTCATAATTTTTCCCACTCTGTTGATGTTAGAGTAGATTCTCAACTAGCCAACTTGTGACGTGTGGGTTTATAGACTCTTGTATATGACAGTCTTTATATATGATATTCGCATTTGTTTATGGCATTCTTAATCTTCGTTATGTTTATATAATGTTAACAATTGTGTTGGATAAAGACCTAGAATGCACCATAGTGTATGTTAGATGTGATAGTGGGTATGACGGCTATCATGAAACACATCTAATAGTCACTGTGTATTCTGAATTAGTTCCTAGTCGATTGGGCCGTCAAAATGAGGATAAGGCCGCCCGA
>KV018182.1:9317-20483 GCA_001598015.1 Dorcoceras hygrometricum
GGTTCGTAGGGCTCCTGAAAGATATGTTTTCCTTCTTGAAGATGATCAGGGTGATCAATTTGTTGGATTTGATCCAAGGACTTTCAAGGAGGCAATTTCTAATGCTGATTCTCTTTTGTGGCTTTAAGCCATGAAATCTGAGATGGAATCCTGAATCAAACCAAGATTGGTCTTAATAGATACTCCTGAATGAATTGTTCCGATAGTATGTAAATGGATCTACAAAAGGAAAATTGGGTCTTACGGTATGGTACTGACCTTCAAGGGTCAATTGGTGACAAAAGGTTAGAGTCAAAGGTAAGATGTTGAATTTGATGAAAATTTTACCAGCTCTATGTTAAAGTCCATAAGGATACTGATAGCCATAGCTACATGTATGACTATGAGATATGTCGAATGGATGTGAAGATTGTGTTCTTTAATGGAAACATTAAGGAAGAGATCTATATGACGCAGCCTGAGGGTTTTCACATCTGTTGGAAGCGAGCATATGGTATGCAAGCTTCAGAGATCGATCTACGGTCTCAAACAAGCATCGCGAAGTTGGAACCTGAGATTCGATGAAACAATTAAGGAATTTGGTTAGAATCCCGAGGAGCCATGTGTGTATAAGAAGGTAGTTAAAAGCGCTGTGACATTCCTCGTACTTTATGTTGATGACATTCTACTCATTGGGAATGATGTAGGAATGCTGCAGTCAACTAAAGTATGGTTGTCTAGTAGATTTTCGATGAAGTACATGGGTGAAGCATCCTATATTCTTGGAATACAGATCTATCGGGATAGATCGAAACGGATGCTCGGACTCACCCAAGCTACCTACATCGATACCATACTTAAGAGGTTCTCTATGGAAGAGTCCAAGAGAGGACACCTACCTATGTGCCACGGGGTCACTCTATCTAAGTTTATGTGTCCAAAGACTGATGAGGAGATAGAGAGTATGACACGTGTGTCATATGCCTCGGCAATAGGTAGTATCATGTATGGCATGATCTCGACTAGACCGGATGTCGCATATGCTCTGAGTGTCACGAGCCGCTACCAGGCCAACCCCGGCCAATTGCATTGGAAGGCTGTGAAGGATATTCTTAAGTACTTACGAAGGACTAAGAATATGTTCATGGTCTATGGGGGTGGTGAACTGAAACTGGAAGGCTACACTGATTCTAGCTTCCAGTGTGACGTGGATGATTCGAAATCAACCTCTGGATTTGTATTCATGCTCAATGGTGGTGCTGTCTCTTGGAATAGTTCCAAGCAAGACACCATCGCGGATTCAACCACTGAGGCTGAGTACATTGCAGCATCAGCTGCTGCTAAAGAGGCCGTTTGGATAAGGAATTTCGTAAAAGAGTTGGGCGTCATTCCTAATGGAGTTGGTCCAGTCCCGGTGTACTGTGACAACACGGGTGCCGTTGCGCAAGCAAAGGAGCCTAGGTCTCACCAAAGATCCAAACACATACTGAGGAAATACCACATAATCGGGGATATTGTGGCTAGAGGTGACATAGCAGTTGAGAGAGTCGCCTCTGCGGACAACGTTGCTGATCCACTTACGAAGCCCTTGCCTGGATCGTTGTTTGAAAAACATCGCGAAATAATGGGACTGCGTCTGATGAGTAGTTGGCTTTAGGGCAAGTGGGAGATTGTTAGAGTAGATGCCCAACTAGCCAACTTATGGCGTGTGGGTTCATAGACTCTTGTATGAAACGATCTTTATATATGATATTGGATTCAACCACTGAGGCTGAGTACATTGCAGCATCAGCTGCTGCTAAGGAGGCCATTTGGATAAGGAATTTTGTCTAAGAGTTGGGCGTCATTCCTAATGGAGTTGGTCCAGTCTCGGTGTACTGCGACAACACGGGTGCCGTTGCGCAAGCAAAGGAGCCTAGGTCTCACCAGAGATCCAAACACATACTGAGGAAATACCACATAATCCGGGATATTGTGGCTAGAGGTGACATAGCAGTTGAGAGAGTCGCCTCTGCGGACAACGTTGCTGATCCACTTACGAAGCCCTTGCCTAGGACCGTTGTTTGAAAAACATCGCGAAACAATGGGACTGCGTCTGATGAGTAGTTGGCTTTAGGGCAAGTGGGAGATTGTTAGAGTAGATGCCCAACTAGCCAACTTGTGGCGTGTGTGTTTATAGACTCTTGTATGAAACAATCTTTATATATGATATTCGCATTTATTTATATGGCATTCTTTACTTTCATTGTGTTGTATGATGATTAACAATTGCGTTGAGTAAAGACCTAGAATACACTAAAATGTATGTTAGATGTGATAGTGGGTATGACGGCTATCATGAAACACATCTAATAGTCACTGTGTATTCTGAAGATGTTCCTAGTCGATTGGACCGTCAAAATGAGCATAAGGCCGCCCGAGCTAGAGACTAGTATCTGCGATGCGAAGTACCATGTTTCATTGGTAGGGAACATTGTGATGTTCTGAGCATGCAGATAGATAGTGACCTGGTGATCTATCGAACTACCCTCGTTCGGACTTTCCAAGTGGTTACCATTTGTCGAGTGGATAAGTCCAAGGTCTTGGTTGTACTGATTAGTCCTCACGACTCGAAACGTCATTGAGACTCTACATGATAGGCGTCTCACTTTGACTCGTTTGCCGACTCACTTGGGGTCATCAGGCGGCGGGATTGGGTGAGACCCCGATGCATGTAGGAGTCGATGCATCGTTGTCGAGGATTCACCGCTCGCAGACATGCGTGGATATCCTATGCTATCTGAGAGGATAATAGTGTATAAATCTCTGGCCAGAGTACTAGAAGTGTTTTAGGTAAATGGGTTTACCTAGTTACACTCGGATGCCACTATTCGATCTCCAAGATGTACGCATAGCTATCGGATCTATAGCGACTCTCGATTTACCAATGGTCGTTAATCTGATCGGGATATATGGATTGAAAGGACCGTACTGTACGCTAACCACGACCAACTGGTTCTTGCAGGCACTATCAGTGATACCTAGGGGATCATGGGACGATGTTTCTAGACGCTCTTACCATGATCCGATGGGCAAGTCCGGAATTGTGATTCCGGAGCCACAATGGTTGTGGGCCCACGGCTAGCTAGAAGTCACGGTGATGGGGATGAACCGAATGTTCATCTGTTGGACCCGGGTCCGTTGGACCCGGGTCCATTGGGCCGGATCCAAATCCATCACTAAGTCTACTTAATGTAGACTTATACTAAATCACAAAACACTTGATACAACTAAACCCTAAACCTAGCATCAAAAGCCACCGCCCCCTATCCTCAAACTTCACGCCGTCGCCGCCGGTGCACGCTGCCGCTTCGCCGGAGATTTTTCCGGCCAATCTTTCGAGGAGAATCCGTCCACGCCGATCTCGTCACGCCTTCTAGTGCAGGCTGACGAAGGAGTCTCGTATCCGGTCGTGGACCTGATTGACGTTATCTACCGCCGCCTACCGTGAAGTGCCGGTTTCCTTGCGATACTGGTCGGAGCCAGGCACGAGTTGCCAGCAAGGTAATCAACGATAAACACCCTATGAATGTCATAGCCTGTTGTTTATTTTAATTGTATTGATCGTCTCCCGGCCAATTTTTGTTCTTCCGCTGCCTCGCCGGGAGGCGTGATCCGGATCCGCCGTGGTTCCCAACAGTTGATGCAGCGTCGTTTTGGTGCGTGAAGAAAAATGCAACTTCTGATGGTTGCTGCTGATTTCTGTTGAGATCAAAAGCTAGTTTCTGTCATGAGATTCCTACTGTTTCGATGTTTGATTATTTTTTAACAGCAGCTGTTGGATTTGAGAGATATATAGATAAGTGTTGATCGACACTTAGAATTATTTTAGAACCCGATATTTCTTATCTCTATCTTCAAACCCTCGATAGCTACTGTTCACCCGAGCATTTCTTCCCAAGATTTCTGTCGATTCTAGCGGTTGTTTTGAATGATTTTGGTGGCGCTGAGATCGTTGTGACTTGCTCTTTCGATTTCTACCCATTTGAGGCTGTAGTTCGACCTTAGAGAAGATCGCGAAGTAGCAGTGTTGTTCGATTTTCTTCGCTAAGTGGAACCCGAGACTTCTGCAGCTTTCGTTAGCATTGGATTTGAGGTTCAGGACAGCTTCTGCAGTGATTAGCGAAGCCAGGAGAAAGCTGGTTTGCGTAGGCTGAGTTCTGCCGTGCTTTCGAGAAATCTGTTGAGGTAGATTGATGCTGTGAGGTACGAATTGAGAAGCTTTAACAGCTTTGAGTGTGGACATGGATATATTTCGTGTTATGAATTCTGTGTTGAATTGATGACTGAATTACGTGAGCAGATTTTTACCTGATTTGGTTATTGATGTTCTGTTTTCACGTATTGTCATTGTATGCATTTAGAATTTATTATTGAATGGCATTCATGCATACATTTTGAGCCAGAATTGATTGATTGATGTCCTGATTAAGAGCCACGTTGTGACTGGCCGACAGATGTGTTGTGCCTGAAATGTCCAACGCTATCATCGGAGTGGTGACTGCCGGATTCGAGTGTCTACCATCGAGCTGTGATGGGCTGACGGGCCCTGAAGATCACGGACCGATGATTTTCCGGTTGATACACCGTGGTATGGAGGCTCGACGTGAGATGATTTTCCAGTCGATATGCTGGTCTTGATTACCGATTTCCTTGATAGCCCTCATGCATTTCATAGCAATGATTTATAGCATGTTTCATGATTAGCTGTTTTGATGGCTCTTCGTACTGAGGCTTGACCTCGTATTTCTTTTCCTGATTGTGTGTTGTTTGGGTCTGTGTTACCCATTTACAGGATCTTCAGGTAACCAAGCTGGACAGGGTGGAGGTTCAGCTGGTCGATTTCCGTTTCATTGAGTCCCAGTTATTATTGTATATGTATTGAACCGGGGGAATGCCCCGTGTATTTATGTATTTTGGGGATTTATATTTGAATTGAGATTTGATGTTACCTGATTTGTATGAGTTTGAGTTAACTCGTATTTTGAGTATTGATATTTTGAATGTATGTTTTGAGTTCAGGCCTATATTATTTCGAAAAATTTTTAAGCCCGATTTTACGCTTCCGTGATTATGTGCTTAATTGTGCTGTAATCTTGAGTGATTAGCACGAGGCCTGACAAAGTGCTTGATCCTAACAATTGGTATCAGATCCAAGGTCACGGGTTTGATTCCCATTGATTGCAATGAGTGCAATTATTGGGAAGGGGATTGTCGGAGTGCAATAATTTCTCCTGCTGGATAGAGCGATCGAGCCGTGACTCTTGAGTTGCTATATGATTTAAATGATTGAAGTTGCACCGTAACCACCAACTATAGCTTTTGGTAAAGTGAGAAGCGTTCGATACAACAATTGGTATCAGGGCGAGATCAAGGGTTCGAGTCTCCATAGAAGCATTTTCTATACTTCTTGAGGGGGGATTGTTGAGTTAAGCGTGCATGGGTGAGAGAAGTACTGGGATGGGTGATCTCCTGGGAAGCTCTCGTACGTCAAGCTGCTGACGTTGTGTTGCTTGATCTGGTTGGCCAGGTGAACTGTAAAAGTGATGTCAAATCTTAACGGGTAATACTATATCTGCTGGGATAAGGTTGACGGTAGGGTAAGGGGTAAGACTGATCTCTAAGGAAAATGAGACAGCACTAGCAGTTATACACATATCTCCCCAGACCCGTGGGCCTAACAGTCCAACCCTGACGCACACAATAGGTTCATTCTGTGCTGCCACATTATAAGGAAATAAAGTTACACCTTAACTAACAGCTATAACTTTTGGTCTAGTGGTAAGCGCTTGATCCTAACAGGTAATCTTGGAGAGCGCTTGATCCTAATAGGTAATCTTGGAGATCATAGCACGTGACTTACACACGATATATTCCGTCAATTTTAATGAACATATAGACGGAATGACCAAGCCGAGAGTTTTTTATAAACGTTTAGGACAAAAACTGGGTACGTAAAACATATAGGATCAAACCGGCAAAATGGACAAATATGAAAGTCTAAACCGGGATTTTCTCCGTAAGTTCCCTTTAAACTAAGTCTTTTTCTCATGCATGAAATTTAGGAACGGTATTGTAATGCACTAAATCATTATATTTATAAAAGTTAACCTATTAAAGTGCTAACAACCTGTATAGGTCAGAGGTCTCTTGGCCTATATATGTTTTAAATCGAGGGATATGCGGGTAGGTAAGGACCTGAGGGAGAGAACTTATATAACAGGCTGACCTCAAAACATACTCCATAATATTTCAGTAGGGAATATGCTCCACACGAGAATCACACCCGTGAATTCGGAGAAGAGAATTTCACGTCACCCCAAGTCTTACCAACTCGCCTTCCCCTGAGAGCAACTAAATCATAACACATGCTTTGTATTATTATAAAGAAATGGTAATTATTTAAAAAAAAACGAACTAACCTATTTTTCTCGTAGTAATTTCTACTTCCCCTAAAATTGTCCATAATAGAATTAGAGATTTGAGACGGAGATACTAATAAAATAATCGGCTCTCAGTAATTCTCACAGCATTTGCCTTTCGTCGATATCTGAGTCAATCGGATCAACGAGCAAACAGAAAACACCAGAATCCAAACAAGTCATGTTCAGTTCCTTTGGTCTCACAAATTCTGAAATTTTTTAATTAATAAAATAATAGAATAATTCTTTGCTTTAAAATTCAAATACCACACACGAAACGAGAATTGCTTTTCCAATAAGACATGTGTACCCTCAACCAAAGCCATGGTCAACCAGACCAAAGAATGGGGTCATTTAAAAAAGAGGGACTCATCTTGGTCTTATTTAAAAAGAAGGGAGTTGACTTTTGTTTTTTAAAAGGAAGGGAGTGGGTTTGTTAAGAGGATACTTAAAATTGTTAAAAATAATAATATTTAAACAATTATTTTTATTCGCATTTATGATGTTTCCCACCAACCCACCAACCACCAACGTCGTCCCCTTCATGACCGACCAGACGGAACAGACTTCATTTGCTCTTTTGTTCTGGATTCTCCAACATCCTGGGTTCCTTTGTTCTTTAGTTCTCCGACAGTATTTTGCTCGCCGAAGGAAAATATTGAATAAAGAGATCAAAATACAGAGTGAGTAGTACTACTTGAGCTCAAGCATTTTCCGATCTGAACCATACGTTGTCTCGAGACCCACATTGGGTCGCTACCATACTTTGTTTGTTACTGGGTCGCGACCAAGATTTGTGTGGGTCGCGACCCATACTTTGTTTGCTACTGGGTCGCGACCCAGATTTTGTCTGGGTCCCGACCTATTTTTTTTGAATCCTTTCAGCTAACGTATTTTATAATAATTTTGCAGGTTATGCCGACAGTCATTTTATTCGAGTATGACGGTGAATGGAAAAGTAACAATGATGAAATCCCGGTATTTAAATGGTGTTCAAGGTCAGGTTGTAAGTGGGCAGCGATTCCTGTTGATGGTGAAATTTGTTCTTTTGAATATATACGATCTGAGATGTACAAGATCATGGGTCTAGTTGGCACAGAACGTTTGAGAATAAGTTATGTACCGGACGTGAGACACTGGCATATGCGTCCAATTTATATTGAGAATGATAATGATTTGAAAGCTTATTTATATTTCGGTTGTCCAAAAGACAGACCTGTGCTGCATGTTGAAGTTGAACCCAGTATTATCTCTGAAGAAGTTGGGATGGAATCAAGAGCATTTGATATCGTCGTTGGAAGTGATGAACTGGGAGATGCAATATTGACAGAAACTGTGGGTGGTGGCAATGTGACGGATTACTGCTATGATGAATATTTTGACCGAAATATTGTCTCTACCGCAGAGGTTTCTGTGTCTGAATATTCATTGATGAATAACGTTACCGAACAAGAAAACGATGTAGAAGAAGACATCGGTGTTGGCGTTGGTCATTTGGATGATGTGGAGCACATTATTACGCAATCGGATGAACTTAATATCGGTGTTGGCGTTGGTCATTTGGATGATGTGGAGCACATTATTACGCAATCGGATGAACTTAATATCGGTGTTGGCGTTGGTCATTTGGATGATGTGGAGCACATTATTACGCAATCGGATGAACTTAATATCGGTGTTGGCGTTGGTCATTTGGATGATGTGGAGCACATTCTTACGCAACCGGATGAACTTAATATCGGTGTTGGCGTTGGTCATTTGGATGATGTGGAGCACATTCTTACGCAACCGGATGAACTTAATATCGGTGTTGGCGTTGGTCATTTGGATGATGTGGAGCACATTCTTACGCAACCGGATGAACTTAATATCGGTGTTGGCGTTGGTCATTTGGATGATGTGGAGCACATTCTTACGCAACCGGATGAACTTAATATCGGTGTTGGCGTTGGTCATTTGGATGATGTGGAGCACATTCTTACGCAACCGGATGAACTTAATATCGGTGTTGGCGTTGGTCATTTGGATGATGTGGAGCACATTGTTACGCAACCGGATGAACTTAATGTTCGGCCTAGTGGTGATACATTTTCGTTCACCGACGGTTCTAACTTGTACGTCGGTCAGGAGTTCCAAAGCAAGGCTGCCGTGCAAAAGGAGTTATCTAAAATTGCTTTGAACCCTCTTTTGAATTCAAAAATGTCAAGTCATCTCCGCTTGTATATGCCGTTCGGTGCGTTAATAAAGGTTGTACATGGAGAATCTGGACTTCGAAAGTTAGAGACTCCGATATTTTTGCGATTCGTACGTATTGCAACACACACATGTGATTTGACAGGAAGACGTACGAGACAACGACAAGCAAGTTCGTCCGTTGTTTGTGACATGTTGGTGGAGAACTTTGAAGGACAACAAGTGACTCCCAACCCAAAATCTATTATGACCATGATGCGCAATAGAGGAGTTGAAATTACCTATTACAAAGCTTGGAAAGGTAAACAACTTGCTCATGATATCTTCAGAGGTGATCCTGAACAAAGTTTTGCAATTCTGCCTTCTTATCTGAGCATGGTGGAAAAAATGAATCCAGGTAGCATAACTGATTTAGTACTTGATGAGGATAGTAGATTCAAATATATGTTCCTAGCTTTTGGTGCATGTGTGAAGGGCTATCGATGCATGAGAAAAGTAGTCACCATTGATGGTACATGGTTGAAAGGAAAGTACGATGGCGTTTTACTGGTGGCCTCGGCTCAAGATGGAGATTTTCACCAGTACCCGTTGGCTTGGGGCGTTGTTGATGTTGAATCTACCGCTTCATGGAGTTGGTTTCTATCGAAATTACTGTATGTAGTGCCTGATGAGGAAGAGTTGATGATCATATCTGATAGAAATCCAGGGATCATTGCTGCTGTTTCCGGAGTGTATCATAACGCTCATCATGGTCATTGTATATGGCACTTGTCGCAAAATATGAAACTGCGTTGCAAGAAGAAGGGTTGCACGGAAATGACCCCTGCAGTTGAGTCCATCCTGCGTGACAGATATAACGCTGCTCGGGGCTATCAAGTTTTTGAATTGAGTCATCGTGAGTTTGAAATCTGGTACAGTGCACATACATTCATCGTGGACCTGGAATCCAAGAGATGCTCATGCAGAGAATTTGATATTGACAGGATTCCAATGTTCACATGCAATCGCGGCAAGTTGTTTATCAAATTTTGATTTTTATTCGTTTTGCTCGGAATATTATTCTGTTCTGTTGTGGTCATTAGCGTATGCTGACCCAATTTATCCAGTTCCGGATCAGAATGAGTGGCCACGCCATGATATTTACGTGCTACCACCTGTTGTTAAGAGAAGAAGAGGCCGAAAAAAAATAATAGACTTCCTTCTGTTGGTGAATTTAGTAGAAGATGAACTTAGAATATTTTTTCTAGGAACCTGTATCTGTTTGTAATTGTAAATTCTTGATTGTTGCAATTACAAATTCCTGGTTGTTGCAATTGTAAATTAATGATTAGTAGAAGATGAAGTTAGCATGTTTTCCGGTATCTATATTTTTAATTGTCTCTTGATTGTTGAAATGGGTCGCGAGTCATGTGTTGGTAATGGGTTGCGAGTTGTGCTGGTGGGTCGCGAAACATAACGCAGCAGCTGGTCGCGAAAAAGATGCAGCAGCTGGTCATGAACAAGAAGCAGCAGCTGGTCGAACAAGATGCAGCAGCTGGTCATGAACAAGAAGCAGCAGCTGGTCGCGAACAAGATGCAGCAGCTGGTCTGAAGAAGATGCAGCAGCTGGTATTGAAGAAGATGCAGCAGCTGGTCGCGAACAAGATGCAGCAGCTGGTCATGAACTTTCAGGAAGTCAAACAGATGTCAACCCCATTATCGCGACCCACAATCGAGACCCACAATCGAGACCTATAAGCATTAATTAGCACTGAAGTTCCTGCAAATCTCCACCAACCGTGAGATTTGATATATCTCACTATTCATACATCCCATCTAATTTAATAGGGTAGTTGGGGGTTTTTAACTTCATTTATATATAAAAGCAAAGCAAAGTAATACTTTCTATCTATCTTCTACTTCTATTACCAATTCATCTAAAAGAATTTTACCCTGTTATTTATCTTGACTCAGATGATGAAGTCGAGATTTTACCCACCCCTCCTAAACGAAGGAATACCGGCACCGAACAACCTGTCGGTGAAAGTTCAGGCATAAAAAAAGAACCGAAGGAGCAGCAGTCACCAGCGAAGGAGGAGGAGGCAGACACCAAGTGCAAGGATACCACGACCCACAATGAAAGGATATCGCGACCCACAACAAGAGAAACACACGAAAGAGCAATAAACTAGACTATGCTATCCAAAGAGAGTTGCATACCATAAGACCACTAACATCTGGCAAAATCACGATCAGTAACTGAAGCTATTTAACAGGAAGTCTAGAAGTAGATTCAGTGTGAAGAAGAAGTGATCGTGAACAAGCAACCGTCTCAAACAAGGTGAGATGAATGAACAAGCTGGCAGGTTGTTTGAGCCTGGTCTTGTTTGAGCCGGTTGCTTGTTCACGATCACTTCTTCTTCACACTGAATCTACTTCTAGACTTCCTGTTAAATAGCTTCAGTTACTGATCCTGATTTTGCCAGATGTTAGTGGTCTTATGGTATGCAACTCTCTTTGGATAGCATAGTCTAGTTTATTGCTCTTTCGTGTG
>KV018184.1:36924-53713 GCA_001598015.1 Dorcoceras hygrometricum
GGGGGGGGGCAGGGCGGAAAGAGGGGGGGGCGGCCGTGAGTGGGAGAGAGGGGAGGGAGGCGGCTACTAGGGTTTTGGGTATTGTAGAGTGTCTCACTTTGTAACCCTAGGGCCAATATATATATAGACATGTGATGGGCTTGAACCGACCCAATGGGCCTGGGGCGAGCCCAGGCCCAGGGTGAACATTCGTTTCAAGTCCATCACCGTGGCTCCATCATAATACCGATCGACGATCAGATCGGACCGATCTACACAGTTTACAAAACTGAGTATTATGATGTGAAAACAATTTTTCGAACCACCTAGTCCAAAATAGCAGTTTGGCCACTGCAAGTTTCAAGGATAGTCAAACTAGCCCAAACTTCAGGGAAATTGCATTTTGACCCATGTTTAATTTTAGGAAGTTGCACTTCCATCCTTCCTCCTCCTATGCTCAACAAATTGAGCTTAATTTCCGTGCGGGAATCAAGAAAACAGTACGTGTGTGACCCTCAATGGTTCAGGGATACAGCTAGCCATGGACCCACAATATGTGTGACTCCAAAATCACATTTTCGGACTAGCCCATCGGATCATGGTAAAGCGTCTAGCAACATCGCCCCATGATCCCCTAGGTATCACTGATAATGCCTACAAGAACCAGTCGGTCATGGTTAGCGTACAATACGGTCCTTTCAACACAAATATCCCGATCAGATCAACGACCATTGGTAAATCGAGTCTCTAGAGATCCAATAACCATGCATACATCTCGGAGATCAAATAGTGGCATCACGTGTGTTACTAGGTAAACCCATTTACCTAAAACACATCTAGTACTCTGATCCAATAACCATGCATACATCTCGGAGATCAAATAGTGGCATCACGTGTGTTACTAGGTAAACCCATTTACCTAAAACACATCTAGTACTCTGGCCAGAGATTCATCAACACTATTATATTTTAAGATAGCATAGGATATCCACGCACAAAGGCGAGCAGTGAATCCTCGACAACGAAGCATCGACTCCTACATGCATCGAGACCTCACCCAATCCCGCCACTTGATGACATCAACTGAGTCGGTAAACAGGTCAAAATGAGTCACCTATCATGTAGAGTCTCAATGATGTTTCGAGTAGTGATGGCTAATCTGTACAACCAAGACCTCGGACTTATCCACTCAACAAATGTTAACCACTTGGAAAGTCTGAACGAGGGTAGTTCGATAGATCACCAGGTCACTATCCATATGCATGCTCAGAACATCACAATGTTCCCTACCAATGAAACATGGTACTTCACATCGCAGATGCTAGTCTCAAACTCGGACGGCCTTATCCTCATTTTGACGACCCAATCGACTAGCAACGAGTTTAGAATACACAGTGACTATTAGATGTGTTTCATGATAGCCATCATAACCACTATCACATCTAACATACACTATGTTGCATTCTAGGTCTTTATCCAACACAATTGTTAACATTATAAAATAATGAAGATAAAGAATGCCATAAAAGAATACTAATTCCATAAATAAAGATCGTATTACAAAGAGTCAACAAGAACCCACACGCCACAAGTTGGCTAGTTGGGCGCCTACTCTAACAGTATGCGTCTCGACAGTTGAAGCCCCATGAGACGAGGTACCCTGTTCATGATTTAGAATTGGCCGCGATTGTTTTTGCCTTGAAGATCTGGTGTCACTACTTGTATGGTGAAGAGTTTGTGGTGTACACCGACCACAAGAGTTTGAAGTATATCTTCACTCAGTCGGATTTTAACACGAGACAGCGTCGTTGGATGGAGTTACTCAAGGATTTTGATTGTGAGATTCAGTATCAGCCTGGGCGGATGAACTTAGTAGCCGATACTTTGAGTAGGAAAGCCCAGCCTGCGATGCTAACATCTTTGAGTATCTCGAGAGTCCACGAGCAGTTGGGTACTTCTGATTGGTGGATTCAGCCGAGTGATCCGTATTTCATAGATTCTTCTATTCAGGTTACCACAGATTGTGAGTGACATCAGAGAGTCATAGAGGACTGATCCTTATATCCATGAATTGAAGATTAAGGCTCAGAATGGTCAGTCTGATGATTTTGATGTTGCTTCTGATGGCTGTTTGAGATTTCGAGGAAGATTAGTGGTTCCGAACCTGATTAATTTGAAAGTGACTATCCTGAAAGAAGCCCATTGTAGTCGATATAGTGTGCATCCGGGTGAGAGAAAGATGTATGATGCTCTGAAGTCTCACTACTGGTGGGAAGGCATGAAGAGCGACATTTCTGGATTTATTGGTAGATGTTTGAATTTTCAGCAGGTCAAGGCCGAAAGAAGGAGACCTGGTGGACTGTTGCAGAGTTTAGAAGTTCCTCAGTGAAATTGAGAGCACATTGCCATGGAATTTGTGACTTATTTACCTCGATCAAGTAGGGGATGCGATGCGATTTGGGTGGTGATTGATAGACTCTCGAAGTCAGCCCATTTCATTCCCTATGATGTGAGGTTTTCGATGAAGAAAATGGCGAGACTGTACCTTGACCATGTGGTTAGATTGCATGGAGTGCCTATTTCGATAGTGTCTGATAGAGATCCAAGATTCACATCTCGATTTTGGAAGTTTGCAAGCAGCTATGGGTTTGAGATTGGCTATGAGTACCTCGTATCACCCCCAGACAGATGTTCAATCCGAGAGAACCATTCAGACTTTAGAAGATATGCTGCGAGAAATTGTGATGGATTTCAATGGTGGCTGGCAGGATTCCTTATCCTTGGTTGAGTTTTCTTACAACAACAGCTACCAAGTGACTATTGGGATACTCCATTCGAAGCGTTGTATGGTCTCAAGTGCAGATCTCCGAGCTGTTGCGAAGAAGTTGGTGAGAAACAGCTTTCGACCCCTGAATTTGTGCAGCACATGAGAGATCAGGTTTCGTTGATTCGTAGTAGAATGAAAGCTGCACAAGATCGCTATGCTAGCTATGCTAACAGAAGACGCCGACCTCTGGAATTTGAAGTTGGTGATCGAGTATTTCTCAAAATTTCTCCTTTCAAGAGCGTGATGAGATTCAGATTCAAGGGCAAATTAGCTCCTAGATTTGTTGGTCTTTGAAATTGTCGAGAGGATTGGACAATTGGCTTATAGGTTGCAGCTTCCTGATGAGTTAGCAGCGATACATGATGTTTTTCATGTGTCAATGTTGAGAAAATATGAGTCAGATTCGTCCCATGTGTTGAGAACCAATGATGTAACGCCCAGATCTTTCAAAGTCCACAATTAGAAAATTATGAGATTTGAGGGATTACAATGCTATTATATTCAACTCTTGATTAATCGAGTTTCAGATTTTATCTATGTATTGTTTAGCTTTATTTATTCAAAAGCTAAATAGCAGATTTCATGATATGGGAATTCAGATTTCATGTCTATGTAATGATCAACCTTTCTTATGTCTTGGGTTGATATTCAGATGTCAGAATATAATAACAACGGATCTCCAGGTAATCTCTGCAAGCCGATTGAATCCTTTGTTTTTAACTAAAATTGTTCGGGTTCCTTATGCATCTTTTTGTTTTAAAAACAGAATACGCTTTTAGAAAACTTTGGCATATTGATTAAACGTGTTTTCCTTCATTAGACATTTTAAATCATATAAATAGGATGATAAGCTGCTTCACGCATCATTATCTTCAAATCAAATTACGTTAAAGCGGCGCTCTCTCTGAAGAAGCCGAACAAAATCCTTTCAAAGTTTTAAAGGAAACAGGCGGTACGTAGGAACTTTACTGGATCTTCTGCTGTTGTTGTGTTAAAGATTTCAGGCAAGTAAACTGTGTTTTGCTCACTCAATAGAAAGCATATATTCAATTCTGTTTTATTTGTTTATGTATGTTTTAAAGAAGAGGAAGATGGCTTCGGCGTTCTTCAAGAAAACCAGAAGTTTATGCTCTGTTTTTGCAAAAGTTACGTTTACTGTAATTTTGATTCAAAGATTTTTTAGAAAATGGTTTAATGATGTTCATCTAGCAAATTCTTGAGTTTTCCAGTGATTCATTTCTCGAAGTAGCTCACAAGTAGCTTAATCGATCTTTTCCAGAAATTTCGTAAGATATTTTGATTTCTTCAGAAGAAGGTAACCGTGATAATTCATGTTTATGCACACGGTTAAGTATGAGATCTGGTTCTTATTACCTTCGTTGAATTTCTATGATGAACAGATTTCTAAGAGTAGAGGTTTGTTTACGTGGTAAGTTAATTCAAATTCCTATCTTTGTTCGAGAGATCTGAAGTGTTTCTCCTTCGTTGAAATACTTATGTTCATTCAGACTTCACCTATTCCTTTATTCCAGATTTCTTCTTTTATATGTGAGATCTGGTATAGGTCACATTCTTTTATAATTCGTTGACTTCTGGTGGGAATAGTCTCGTTAGGTGACATCTGGTTTATTTATTAAGTTGCGTTGACATCTGGTTGACCAACAGAGATCTGTTTTATTTCTTCTTCGTTGAGATACATCTATATGATTCAGATTTCTACTGTTCATTTAAAACAGATTTCATCCTTTACTTCTTCAATACTTCATCGATTGAGACAGAAAGCATAGATTCGGATTCCTCATTCATTTCCGAATCATTTCAAAGATTTATTCGATTCAATTGACAGATTCAAGTAGTATTTTTATTCAGTTTTCATTTTCGCAAGCATTACAGAGAAATCCTTTACAGTTTCAGAACATCATTAGACAAGAGAAAACCAAACGTATAAAGGAAAGAAAACAGATTTCACGAAAGAAAGAAAGAGCAGAAGGTTTTAAGAAATGTTTTAAGTTATGACAACAAAGGTTCCCCAGAGGAAGGGTGAGTGCGCGGCTGACGAACCGTGTGCCCTTTCAACCAGGAAGGATAAGGATTACGGATTGACGGATCTGTATACCCCTTCAATCATGAGCCATAGTGCTAAGAGACTGATATCAGGAGTTTGATCAAACGAAATGGACCAAATGTTTAAAGTGTTGTCATAATTTTCAGAAAATGAATGAAGAGCACAAGTGTGATTTTAATCACTGCTCTAAGGAATGTTTAAAGAAAATGTTTTCAGAATCGAATTATGTTTTATGCTTTCGTTCCTTTCCAGATTTCTCAGTTATGTATTGCGCTTGTTCATTCTAAAGCGTAATCAGATTTCAGATTTCTCATATTCTCAGTTATGTATTTCGCTTATTTATTGTTAAGCGTATTCAGACTAACAGTGGTATCAGAGCTTCAGGTTCGGATAATTCATACGTGAGTTTCATTAAAATAATTCTTTTGATGCAATTAAAATGATAAGATATGATTTTATTTATAAAATATGATTTTATATTTAAAATTTGATTTTGTTTGATAATCCAAATTTGATTTGATTGTTTTATTTATGTCAATTAATTTGATTGATTGTATAAATACAATGATTATGAGATAATTAGTGTATATATATATATATATATATATATATATATATATATATATAGATTTGATATATCTTGTTGTTGAATCGGCATGTGTTTTAAATATGATTTAAAATTAATGAGACCAAAAAAAATTTTGAAAATAAAATCTCTCATTTTAAATGTGATTTAAAATTTATATCAAGATTAAAGTTTCATGATTAAATTGAAGGAACTTAATTTAATGATAATTATGAAGTCATGTGACAAAACATAATCTAGGATAGTCCTTCATAGACCCGCTTAAAAATTACTAGTACCGGCTGGGGCTCACTGAAACATGTTGCTTTGTCTTAGGAAGTTGGGTTAAGTGGGCCTTAGCCCATCCAATGACCTGGAAGCACTATTAGAAAACGTTAGTCCATAACTCCTAAATTGATCATAAAACAAAAGTTTTATCCAATAAGATCATGAAGCTAAGGAAATTTAAATATTGTTTGAAATTTCCTACCTTTCACCCGCATACATAGCCCGGCTCATATTATTGGGAGGGGGTATCTGTGTGTCGGAAAGCTGTACACTCCATTGACACTTGCTGTGTTGAATGGAACTCCCATGACGTTGGCTCATATTATTGGAGATGTCATGACGACCGTCCATTACAACTCGACATTGATGGGTCATCTTGACACGTGTTGCTAACAGTGTCATATTATTGGGCCTTTACTAGACGTGAGGTAAATGCATGGGGATTGCATTTGATGAAATTGGGCTCTATATTTTGGGGTCATGCTTGTATGATATTATTCGGGACCAAGATTTCTCGATTGGATTCTCTGCACCCACTAAGGAAACTGGTTGTCTCGATTTCATTAGAGGGTGGTGAAATCGTTAAAATAGTGGGAGGTTAATTTATAAAACTAAATGACCATGTTTTATATTATAGTGTATTTTCATAAATAGTCAGTAATGCATGTCTGTTTTTCCTTCAGTATTCACTGCTATTAAAAATGTCTTCGATGAAAAACCCACTCGCTGTTATACTGGATACCAACAAACGGACTGATGCTAACTTGGATTGGTTATGCAACCTCAACCTCAAGATAGTGTTGGCTTCTTAGAAGCTTCTTACATGCTAGAGAAGAGCCCTCCAAAGGAGGCCCCTGCTGGTGTTAGTCCTGAGGAGCTGATGAAATTGGAGACATGGTGGGACCATGAGCTCAAGGCATGATGCTACATGTTGGCTTCCATGTCCAACGAACTGCAGTGGCGTTTTGAGGAGACGGGGTATGCTGTTGACATATAGCATCACCTCAAAGAGCTGTACGGGGGGAGAAGTCTCGGGCGAAGAGGTTCACTATGGTCAAGGAGCTTATGATTGGCCGCATGCGTGAGGGGACTTCGGTCCGCGAGCATGGGATCCGTATGATTGGGCTCATTGAAAAGTTGGTGGGTCTCGAGCTCTCGCTTCCACATGAACTGTCTGTAGATTTGCTTCTCCTCTCCCTCCCTGCTGAGTTCGACCCGTTTGTGGTCAACTTCAACATGAACAAGCTGGATGCCACCCTTGAAGAGTTGGTGAACATGTTTGTTGTTTTTTAAGGGACCATGAAGAAGGACAAGCTCGTCCTCCTTTTGGGCTCTTCTTCATCAGTGAAGAAGGGGCCCAAACACAAGGGTGAGAAGCGTTCTGCCCCTGCAAAGAATGAGAAAGCCAACAAGAAGCTCAAGGCAAAGGGCTCCTAAGTCGAACAAATCTGAGGATGTTTACCACCATTGTCACAAGCCCGGGCATTGGAGGAGTTACAGTCGGGATTACCTCGAGCAACTGCAAACTGCGAAAGGTATATTCTATAATGAAATAAATATGTCTCTTAACTTTACTTCTTGGGTACTTGATATCGGATGTGGATCTCATATCTGCAATGACTTGCAGGCTGACAAAAATTCGGAGTCTTAGGATGGATGAGACCTAATTAAGGCTAGGGACGGAGCAAGAGTTGCTCCATAGCAATAGGAGAAGTTTTTTTTTATATCTTCATTCAAATTTCAAGTTGTTATTAAAGATTTTTTGTTCGGTACTGAGTTAATAAAGAACATTATTTCTGTTTCTATGTTTGATAGTGATGGATATTATTTTCATTTTGCTAATTCTATTTCAAATATTTATAAGAATGAATGTTTAGTTGAAATTGGGGAACGCGAAAACGATCTAACTTTGGCATGCTAGGCTAGGTCACATTTCCTTAAATACGATGAACAAGTTGGTTAGGAGTGACATGTTTATGTCTGATATTAACTCCTTACCAACTTGCGAGTCCTGTCTCAAAGGAAAAATGACAAAATTGTCCTTCAAGGGCAAGCCTGAACGTGCTCAAGACCTATTGGACTTGATCCATATTGATTTGTGAAACCTGCTTAGCATTGGTACTAAGTTTGGACACACCTACTTCATCATCTTTATCGATGATTACTCTAGGTATGGGTACTTGTACTTAATGAAGCACAAGTCTGAATCCTTTGAAAGGTTCAAAGAGTTCAAGGCTGAAGTAGAAAATCAACTAGGAAAAAGTATTAACACACTTCAATCTGATCGAGGTGGAGAACACTTGAGTGTCAAATTTCAAGACTATCTTAAGGAGAATAGGATGCTCTCACAGTGGACCTATCTGGCCACACCACAACTCAATGGTGTAGCGGAGCGTCATTATCGAACCTTGATGGGCATGGTTCGATCTATGATGAGCTATACTGAACTTCCTACCTCGTTTTGGGGCTATGCGCTCGAAACATCGGTATTGTTGTTGAAACATATCCACACAAAGACAGTGGATAAAAACTCCATATGAGATATGTATGGGCGGTGGAGAACACTTGAGTGTCAAATTTCAAGACTATCTTAAGGAGAATAGGATGCTCTCACAGTGGACCTATCTGGCCACACCACAACTCAATGGTGTAGCGGAGCGTCATTATCGAACCTTGATGGGCATGGTTCGATCTATGATGAGCTATACTGAACTTCCTACCTCGTTTTGGGGCTATGCGCTCGAAACATCGGTATTGTTGTTGAAACATATCCACACAAAGACAGTGGATAAAAACTCCATATGAGATATGTATGGGCAAGCCACCCAAGTACTCGTATTTGAGGATTTGGGATGTACTGCTTACGTGAAGCCAGACAGTGGGAGATAAGATGGATAATATATCCATCTTATGCTACTTCGTTGGGTATCCAAAGAATTCTATTGGATACTGCTTCTATTGTCCCAGTGAAACAAAAGTGTTTGTTTCTATAAATGCCAAGTTTCTTGAGAAAGAATTTCTACTAGATAAAAAAGGCAAGATAGTAGAACTCGAGGAAGTTCGAGAACCAACTGAAGTACCAAGTGAATCTCCCACACCTCAAGAACCAATACCTGATATGAACACACCTAGGAGATCTGAAAAGGGTTCCCATGGCTCCTGTTAGATATGGTTTCCTCCTTGAACATGATCCAAGTGATCCAACTGTTGGATGTGATCCAAGAACCTTCAAGGAGGCAATTTTCGATGCTGATTCTAATTTATGGCTTGAAGCAATGCGATCTGAGATAGACTCGATGCATTCGAACCAAGTTTCGACTCTTGTAAATCCTCCTGAAGGAATAGTTCTTATTGGGTGCAAATGGATATACAAAAAAAAATTTGGGCCTGATGGTAAGGTACTGACCTACAAGGCTCGACTAGTCACAAAAGGCTACACTCAAAGACAAGGTGTTGACTATGATAAAACCTTTTCACCTGTCGCGATGTTCAAGTCAATTAGGATTCTGCTAGCCATAGATGCATGGTACGACTATGAGATATGACAAATGGATGTGAAGACTGCGTTTCTTAATGGAAAGAAACATTAAGGAAGAAGTCTATATGATGTAGCCTGAGGGTTTCACATCCGTTGAAAGTGAGCATAAAGTATGCAAACTTCAGAGATCGATCTACAGTCTCAAGCAAGCATTGAGAAGTTGGAACTTGAGGTTCGATGAAACGATTAAAGAATTTGGTTTCATCAAGAATAGCAAGTGGGCCATGTGTGTATAAGAAGGTAGTTAAGAGTGCTGTGTCATTCCTTGTACTTTATGTTGATGACATTCTACTCATAGGAAATGATGTAGGAATGCTCTAATCAACTAAAGTATGGTTGTATGGTAGATTCTCGATGAAGGACATGGGTGAAGCATCCTATATTCTTGGAATACAGATCTATAGGGATAGATCAAAAAGGATGCTCGGACTCACCCAAGCAACCTACATCGGTACCATACTTAAGAGATTCTCTATGGAAGAGTTCAAGAGAGGACACCTACCTATATTCCACAGGGTCACTCTATCTAAGTCTATGTGTCCAAAACCTGATGAAGAGATAGAGAGCATGACACGTGTTCCATATACCTCGAAAATAGGTAGTATTATGTATGGTATGATATCTACCAGACCGGATGTCGCATATGCTCTTAGCATCACGAGTCGATACCAATCCAACCCTGGCCAAATTCATTGGAAGGCTGTGAAAGATATTCATAAGTACTTACGAAGGACTAACAATATGTTCATGGTCTACGGGGATGGTGAACTGAAATGGGAAGGCTACACTGATTCTAGCTTTCAAATGCGACGTGGATAACTCGAAGTCATTTTCTGGATTTGTATTCATGCTCAATGGTGTTGCTGTCTCTTGGAAGAGTTCCAAGTAAGACACCACCGCAGATTCAACCTCTGAGACTGAATACATTGCATCATCATATGCTGCTAAGGAGGCTGTTTGTATGAGAAATTACATCCAATAGTCGGGCATAATTCCTGAAATAGTTGGTCCATTCCCGATGTACTGTGACAACACGGGTGCCGTTGTCACGCAATGGATCCCAGGTCTCATTAGTGATCCAAACATATACTGAGAAAGTTCCACATTATCCGGGAAATTGTGGGAAGAGGAGATAACGTTGTCGAACGAGTTGCCTTTACAGACAACATTGCTGACCCACTTACGAAGCCCTTTCTAGGAGCATTTTTAGGAAAATTGAGAAGAAATGGGGCTACGTCTCATGAGTAGTTGCTATAGGGCAAGTGGGGGATTGTTAGAGTAGGTGCCCAACTAGCCAACTTGTGGCATGTAGGCTCTTGTTAACTCTATGTAAAACAATTTTTATTTATTAAATTCGCATTCTTATATGGAATTCTTTATCTTCATTATTATGATTACAAATTATTGGATAAAGACCTTGAATGTACTATAGTGTGTGTTAGATGTGATAGTGGATTTTATGGCTATCATGAAACACATCTAATGGTCTCTGTGTGTTCTAAACTAGTTCCTAGTCGATTGGACCGTCCAAAAGAGGATAAGGGCCGCCCGAGCTTGAGATTAGCATCTGCATGAGAAGTACCACGTTTCATTGGTAGGGAACATAGTGATGTTCTGAGCATGCAGATGGATAGTTACCTGGTGAACTATCGACCTACCCCTCGTTCGGACTTTCCAAATGGTTATCATTTTTGAGTAGATTAAGTCCAAGGTCTTGGTTGTACAGATTAGTCCTTACTAAGGGAACATAGTGATGTTCTGAGCATGCAGATGGATAGTTACCTGGTGAACTATCGACCTACCCCTCGTTCGGACTTTCCAAATGGTTATCATTTTTGAGTAGATTAAGTCCAAGGTCTTGGTTGTACAGATTAGTCCTTACTACTCGAAACATTGAGAATCTACATGATAGGTGTCTCACTTTGACCCGTTTACCGACTCCGTTGGGGTCATCAGGTGACGAGATTGGGTGAGGTCCCGATGTATGTAGGAGTCGATGCTTCGTTGTCTAGGATTCATCGCTCGTCCTTGTTCCTCGATATTGTTAGAGTAGATGCCCAACTAGCCAACTTGTGGCGTGTGGGTTTATAGACTCTTGTATGAAACAATCTTTATATATGATATTCGCATTTATTAATATGGCGTTCTTTACTTTCATTATATGTGTAATGATTTACAATTGCGTTGAGTAAAGACCTAGAATGCACTAAAGCGTATGTTAGATGTGATAGTGGGTATGACGGCTATCATGAAACACATCTAAAATAGTCGCTGTGTATTCTGAACATGTTCCTAGTCAATTGGGCCGTCAAAATGAGGATAAGGCCGCCCGAGTTCGAGACTAGTATCTGCGATGCGAAGTACCATGTTTCATTGGTAGGGAGTGAAGTTTTCGGGCCGGTATGCGATATCGGGCCCGGTTTTGATCGATTTTGAAATTTTAAGTTTTTGGGCCTAGAATTGTTTTAAGCACAATTTGATACAATTAAAATTAGTAAAATGTGATTTTAATTATGAAATATGATTTTGTAATAAAATATGATTTGTTGATTAAAATTTGTTTTATCGGCAAAATACGATTTTATTATAAAATGCGATTTCGTAATTGGAATATGATTTTACGATAAATAATTAGATTATTTAAATTATGCATGTTAATTAGATTAATTGCATGATTGGGGTGATCGAGAGCCGTGCCTAATGTGTTAGGTGTATGCAATAGGTTTTATATGATTTCGGTCTATTAATATTTGATTATCATTTAAAGTGGGCCTGTTTGTGGCCCGTTCCCATCCCTTGATAAATGTATCCCTTATTTGTCATAGTAAATTTAAATGTAAATTACTAGATTTAGTGGGAGGACATCCGAAGGCGGTGGACGATGACGATCAAGATATTGAAGACCGAAGATCTGTAAAACCGGAAAGCTTTGTAATAGGATTGCATTACCCCTTGGATTGGACCCAGGTCCGTGGCTGGCAACAACGGACCGCATAGCTCTCGCGATCGATCATCCCAATGTTACTTTATATATGTTGATATATAGTTTAATTGAATCCGCATGCTGCATGTTTTGAATTAGATTTAAATATGCATGAGACCAAAATTTTTAAAATAAAATCCCTTGTTTTAAATTTGATTTAAAACTTATATCAAGATAAAATGTTTAGTCGATAAACAAAAGGGTATTTAAAATTGTTTAAATTAACCCTACCTTCCATCAACAATGGGTGTACGTCGATGCTACCCGTATACATGGCCCGGCTCATATTATTGAGGGGGTCATGTATGCCGAAAAGCTGCCCACGCCATTGACAACTGTTGTGAGTCGGTCGAAACTCCCTTTAACGTTGGCTCATATTATTGGGGACGTTAAGGGGACCGTCCTTCACGACTCAACATTGATGGGTCAATCTTGACACGTGATAGTAAACGGCGTCATATTATTGGGCCCTTACTGGACGTGAGGTAAATACATGGAGGTTGCACCGGCTGCAATCGGAAACTACCTTTCAGGGGTCATGGATGGCTGATATTATTCGGGTCCATGATCGCTTGATTGGGCTCCGTGTACCCACTAAAGAAACCTATTTTCTCGATTTCATTAGAGGGTGGTGAAATCGTTAAAATAGTGGGAGGGTAATTCATAAAACTAAATGACCATGTTTTATGTCTTAGCTTATATCTTTATATAGTAAGTAATGCATGTCTGTTTTCTTTTCAGTATAACTGCTATAAAAATGGTTCGCCTCCGGAGGAAACCCCTGCCGATATCAGCCCTGAGGAGCTGATTACGCTTAACCAATGGCGTGACGACGAGGTTAAAGCTCGATGCTGTGTGATGGCATCGATGTCCAATGAAATGCAACGGCTCTTTGAGAAGACAAAGTATGCCTCTGCCATACTTTTTCATCTCAAGGAACTGTACGGGGAGAACTCTCGACATGAGAGGTTCACGGCTGTCAAGGAGCTGATGACGAGCCGCATGCGCGATGGGACTTCGGTCCGCGAGCATGGGGTTCGCATGATTGGGCTCGTTGAAAAGCTGTCGGGCCTTGATATCGCGCTTCCACACGAGCTGTCTGTGGATGTACTTCTCCTCTCACTACCCGCTGCATTTGACCCCTTTGTGGTCAACTTCAAGATGAACAAGCTGGAATCCACCCTTGAAGAGGTGGTGAACATGCTTGTAGTGTTTGAGGGGACTATAAAGAAGGACAAACCCGTCCTCCTTCTGGGTTCTTCTTCCTCTGCGAAGAAGGGGCCCAGACGCAAGAGAAAGAAGCGTTCTGCTCCTGCGAAGGAGGAAAAGTCTGCCAAGAAGCCGAAGACAAAGGCTTCTAAGACAAACAAGAGCGAGTACGTTTGCCACCACTGCCACAAGGCTGGGCATTGGAGGAGGAACTGCAAGGAGTACCTCGAGCAGTTGCGAACTTGCGAAAGGTATGTTCTATATTGAAATAAATATGTCTCTAAATTCAACTTCTTGGGTACTTGATACCGGATGTGGATCTGTTGGTCCGATTTATAGGATCAAAAAGATCAGCAGCCACGCTTTAGAAATACGTTAGAAAATTTCGCGCTGCTGATACTTGAGCTGCAATAGCTCGTTGTTCTTGAACATTTACAATCACAAGAGCACCGGAGAACGATTAAACGGAAACACGATAACTTGAACCCAGTACAACTTTGGCACGCTAGGCTAGGTCACATTTCCCTAAGTAGGATGAACAAGTTAGTTAGGAGTGACTTGTTTGATCTGTCAGACATCAACTCCCTACCGACTTGTGAATCCTGTCTGAAAGGAAAGATGACCAAGCAACCCTTCAAGGGCAAGGGTGAACGTGCCCAAGGCCTACTGGATTTGATTCATACTGATGTGTGCGGCCCATTTAGTATTGGTACTAAACATGGTCACACATACTTTATCACCTTTACCGATGATTACTTTAGGTACGGGTACTTGTACTTGATGAAGCACAAGTCTGAATCCTTGGAAAGGTTCAAGGAATTCAAGGCTGAAGTAGAAAATCATTTAGGCAAAAGTATTAAGGCACTTCGATCTGATCGAGGTGGTGAATACTTAAGTACTGAGTTTCAAGACTATTTGAAAGGGAATGAGATTCTCTCACAGTGGACCCCTCCTGCCACACCACATCTCAATGGTGTAGCGGAGCGTCGTAATCGGACTTTGTTGGACATGGTTCAATCTATGATGAGCTTCACTGAGCTTCCTACCTCGTTTTGGGGCTATGCGCTCGAAACGGCGGTAATGTTGTTGAACAATGTCCACACCAAGGCAGTGGATAAGACTCCATATGAGATATGGATGGGCAAACCACCCAAGTACTCATTTATGAGGATTTGGGGATGTCCTGCTTTCGTGAAGCAGACAGTGGGAGATAAGCTGGATACGAGATCCATCTTATGCCACTTCATTGGGTATCCAAAGAATTCAATTGGATACTATTTCTACTATCCCAGCGAAACAAAAGTGTTTGTTTCTAGGAATGCCACCTTTATGAAAAGGGAATTTCTACTTGATAGAAAGGGCAAAATAGTAGAACTCGAAGAGGTTCAAGAACCAATTGAAGTACCAGGTGAGTCTCCTGCACCTACAGAGCCAATACCAGAAATGGTCGCACCTAGGAGATCCGAAAGGGTGTCACGAGCCGCTACCAGGCCAACCCCGGCCAATTGCATTGGAAGGCTGTGAAGGATATTCTTAAGTACTTACGAGGGACTAAGAATATGTTCATGGTCTATGGGGGTGGTGAACTGAAACTGGAAGGCTACATAGATTCTAGCTTCCAGTGTTACGTGGATGATTCGAAATCAACCTCTGGATTTGTATTCATGCTCAATGGTGGTGCTGTCTCTTGGAAGAGTTCCAAGCAAGACACCATCTCGGATTCAACCACTGAGGCTGAGTACCTTGCAGCATCAACTGCTGCTAAGGAGGCCGTTTGGATAAGGAATTTCGTCCAAGAGTTGGGCGTCATTCCTAATGGAGTTGGTCCAGTCCCGGTGTACTGCGACAACACGGGTGCCGTTGCGCAAGCAAAGGAGCCTAGGTCTCACCAAAGATCCAAACACATACTGAGGAAATAACACATAATCCGGGATATTGTGGCCAGAGGTGACATAGAAGTTGAGAGAGTCGCCTCTGCGAACAACATTGCTGATCCACTTACGAAGCCCTTGCCAGGACCCTTGTTTGAAAAACATCTCGAAACAATGGGACTGCATCTGATGAGTAGTTGGCTTTAGGGCAAGTGGGAGATTGTTAGAGTAGATGCCCAATTAGCCAACTTGTGGCGTGTGGGTTATAGACTCTTGTATGAAACAATCTTTATATATGATATTCGCATTTATTAATATGGCGTTCTTTACTTTCATTATATGTGTAATGATTTACAATTGCGTTGAGTAAAGACCTAGAATGCACTAAAGCGTATGTTAGATGTGATAGTGGGTATGACGGCTATCATGAAACACATATAATAGTCGCTGTGTGTGCCCAATTTGTTAGGTGTATGCGATGTTTTTGTGATTCGGTTATATTAATATTTTGATTATCATTTAAAGTGGGCCTGTTTGTGGCCCGTTCCCACCCCTTGATAAATGTATCCCTTATATGTCATGGTAAATTTAAATGTAAAATTACTTGATTTAGTGGGAGGACATCCGAAGACGGTGGACAATGACGATCAAGAATATTGAAGACCGAAGATCTGTAAAACCGGAGACATTGTAATAGGATTGCATTGCATATTGCATTACCCCTAGGATTGGACCCAGGTCCGTGACTGGCAACCACGGACCGCATAGCTCTCGCGATCGATCATCCCAATATTTATATATGTTGATATATAGTTAGTTGAAACCGCATGTTGCAGTTTTAAATTTGATTTAAAATAAATGCATGAGACCAAATTTTCAGAAATAAAATCCCTCGTTTTAAATATGATTTAAAACTAATATCAAGATAAATGTTTATTCGATAAACTAAAGGGTATTTAAAATTGTTTAAATTTCCCTACCTTCCATCAACAATGGGTGTACGTCGATGCTACCCGTATACATGGCCCGGCTCATATTATTGAGGGGGTCATGTATGCCGGAAAGCTGTCCACGCCATTGACAATTGTTGTGAGTCGGTTGGAACTCCCTTTAATGTTGGCTCATATTATTGGGGACGTTAAGGGGACCGTCCTTCACGACTCAACATTGATGGGTCATCTTGACACGTGATAGTAAACGGCGTCATATTATTGGGCCCTTACTGGACGTGAGGTGAATACATGGAGGTTGCACCGGTTGCAATCGGAAACTACCTTTTGGGGGTAATGAATGACTGATATTATTCGGGTCCATGATCGCTTGATTGGGCTCCGTGTACCCACTAAAGAAAACCTGTTTTCTCGATTTCATTAGAGGGTGGTGAAATCGTTAAAATAGTGGGAGGGTAATTCATAAAACTTAACGACCATGTTTTATGTTTTAGCGTTTATTTTATATATAGTT
>KV018186.1:0-19180 GCA_001598015.1 Dorcoceras hygrometricum
ATTTTATAATTAACAATTGTGTTGGACAAAGACCTATAATACCCCAAAGTGTATGTTAGATGTGATAGTGTATATGATGGCTATCATGAAATACATCTAATAGTCACTGTGTGTTCAAAACTCGTTCCTAGTCGATTGGGAAGTCAAAATGAGGATAAGGCCGCCCGAGTTTGAGACTAGCATCTGTGATGTGAAGTACCACGTTTCATTGGTAGGGAACATTGTGAAGTTCTGAGCATGCAGATGGATAGTGACCTGATGATCTATCGAACTACCCTCGTTCGGACTTTCCAAGTGGTTACCATTTGTCGAGTGGATTAAGTCCGGGGTCTTGGTTGTACAGATTAGCCCTTATAACTCGAAACGTCATTGAGACTCTACATGATAGGTGCCTCACTTTGACCCGTTTACCGACTCAGTTGGGGTCATCAGGTGGCGGGATTGGGTGAGGCCCCGATGCATGTAGGAGTCGATGCTTCGTTGTCGAGGATTCACCGCTCGCCCTTGTGCGTGGATATTCTATGCTATCTGAGGAGATAATAGTGTGACAAATCTCTGGCCAGATTACTTGATGTGTTTTAGGTAAATGGGTTTGCCTAGTAACACACTCTATGTCACTATTTAATCTCCAAGATGTATGCATGGTTATTAGATCTCTAGCGACACTCGATTTACCAATGGTCGTTGATCTGATCGGGATATTTGTGTTGAAAGGACCGTACTGTACGCTAACCATGACCAACTGGTTCTTGCAGGCACTATCAATGATACCTAAGGGATCATGGGGCGATGTTGCTAGACGCTTTACCATGATCCGATGGGTTAGTCCGAAATTGTGATTTCGGAGTCACAATTGTTGTGAGCCCACGGCTAGCTGTATCCCTGAACAGTTTTGTAAACTGTATAGATCGGTCCGATCTGATCGTCGATCGGGATTATGATGAAGCCACTGCAATGGACTTGACACGAATGTTCATATGGGCCTGGGCCCGACCCAAGCCCATTAAGCCGGTTCAAGCCCATGAAGAAATCTATATATAGGGCCCTAGGGTTAGCATTGAGAAACAACACACCATAACCCTAGATTTTTTCCTCTCTTCTCCCCACTCTCCTCACGCCGCCGCCGCCTCCTTGCCGTCGTCGCCCGCCGCCGACGCACCGCCGCCGTCGCCCATCGCCGCCATCGGACTTGTTCCGACCGTATCGACGAGGAGAATCCATTCGTGAAATCTTCATCGTGTTTTCTAGTGCAGACCGACGAAGGAATCGAGAATCCAGTCGTGGACCGGATTGGGAGACGACAACCGCCTACCGTTGAAGTGCCGATTTCCTCGTGAAATTGGTCGGAGCCAGGCGCCTAGACGCCAGCAAGGTACCAAATCTAAACATCCTATGCATGTTTAGTTGCTGTTATTATTGTGTATTGACCGTTTCCGGGTCCAGATTTTTAATTCTTCTGCTGCGCCCCGGGAGCGGGATCCAACATTCTATGCATGTTGTGAAGTGTTTCGTATGGTCAGATCAGGTGTGAGCTAATCTAGTTTTCTGTGCTGAACGGTACATGATCTTAGTACGCGAGAGGTGAACTGCATGCGAGAGCTGGTCTGTGTATGAGAGCATGTTCTGTTTAAGAGTGTGATCTATTGGTGAGCACGAGTTGTTGTGTTGTGCGTGCTGAGCTGCATGCCAAAACTGAATATAGTGTAGATGCCCGAGCTGGTCCGAAAACACTGTAGCCCAGATCTAAGGAACTTAAGTCATATATATACGACCATTGACCAAGTGTTAGCCATTTTCTACACCACATATCACCTTATCTTCTTCTTCAGAGTGCATTGAACAGATATTTCCCGAAAGCATTGTTACTGTTCATTCGAACTGTATTTCCCGATTATCGGAGTTTGGCCGATCAGTTTTGAGCAAGGATGCTAGCATTGGAAACCCCTCTTCAAGCTCTACAATTCCTTACCATTTTGGAGTACGATAATGATCGGGATAGCGCAGTCAACGAGAGACGCAAGGGTTCGATTTCTAGCATTTTCAAGCCAAGTTATGCTTCGGTTCAGGTAACCGTGTTCTGCTAGTGTTACTTTCAGTTTTTAGTGTTGATAATTGAGCTGAATAGCATACTGTGCTTAGTCGTAGTTTTCAAATTAGAGAGCTTCGGCCGAGATCTATTTAAGCTTTGCCCAAACTGATTTTTTGAGTGTCTTGTACATATTAGCACCTCTCTTGTGGTTTTTTCGTGGTTTCTCCGTCCTAACTTGTTGGTCGTGAGCTGTGCATCGACAGTGGTGAGATCTGTTTTTGTCCATGAGCTTTGTTAAGGTATTTTAGTAAAATTGTTTCAAGGTACGTATAGAACGAGTAGTTTACAGCTTTGAAGAGTTAGAAATGTGTGATGTGTGATTTACGTGCCTTTTGGTGATATAGATTGAAACGAACCAGACTCTAGAATTTTTTTTTAGTAACAATAAAGTGCGGAATAAACAAGCTAAAAAGTATTCTTGTCCCTTCAAAACGTTTTCTCAACATTATTTTAAAACATAAATGAATAAATATCTCAAAACATTAAATCATTCATTTTGTCTTAAATCAGAGTAAATAAAATGGGAAATCTGAACATGTTGTCATGGGGTAACAGCTGCAACGGGCGCTCAGAGATCCTCACCATCGGTCGGGACAAAATCAACTGGATCATCACTTGCACCATTTAAACCTAGTGAGCCTAAAGGCACAGCATGCTCTATCTGATAATAACGAAGTATGTATAATAAAACCGCATGCAAGCACATAGCATATCGTAAAATAACCTTAAAAACATGCATGCGTGAATGATCGTAAAACATGGTTCATAAATCAGTCATAACATTATATAAACGTATATCATAACATAATAAGGTATGACATAGCGTACAGAAAAACATGTGAGTCGTATCCATGAAGTGTGAGCCATAACATAAACGGTTGATCAATCATAAGAAACCAACATATGGGACGATGCCGTTCACCCGTCCTTACGTCAGGATCCCTCACACCTCTATGCTGTCACTTAACCATGCCGTGAACACATGGATCCATAAGCTCGTAATAACATGAACAGAGGTTCATCGGGCCCGGTGTCCCTATTCCTCTCATAGTAAACTTGCCACAAATAACTTCAATCCCTCAAAATATTTTTCTTTTCTTTCATGCCTTAACATTTTATAAAAATTTTATGATGCGTGCATTTCGTAAAAATATGCAATTTAAAGACTTAGCCCGTCAATATATATTTAATTCTTAATTTAAAACATTATCATATCCGTATACATACATACTACATATATAAGTAAATATATATTCACGGGCTTCTACATTTTCTACTCCGATCAAGGACTGGTTCAGGTGTCTGGCCCACTAACTCTAAGCCCAAAATCCTAGACTTAACCTTATAATGAAAGTTAACCCTAAGCATGACTTGATCCAGTAACTTTAAAAATTAAAATTTGAAAATTTATAAAATACTCAGTCCTTCACTTTAGAATCAAACATTAAAATTTGACAAAATAAAAGTCTCATTGACCAAAAGTCCATAAATCATATTAATACTAAAAATGCTGGAAAATATCTTAAAATATCTTAAAACATCAAATAAAGTCATCCACGAACTTTGGCAGCCCCTAAGACTCGAAACTCAATTTTCACAAAAATGACCCGACGAGGCTCTCTTCGACCGACAAAACTGTAGAAATCATTAAAAATCCAATTCTTAACCGAATCACTCCCTGTTTTGACCCAAGTCACCCTAACTCAATATAATAGTCAATGGAACAAACAGGACTAAAAAAATTCAAGACGTGACCAACCCGACGCTCGTAATGACACTGCCCTTGCGCAGACTGCAACAAGGACACGTGCTAGCCATAAAACTCATAACTAATTCGATCCTCAACCAAATCACTCCCCGTTTGGACCTGCGTGACCCTAACCCAATGATCTATCTCTTGAAATCAACCTTGACAACACAGACCTCATAGAGAGACTTACCCGACCCCCACAATTCTACTGTCGTGCACAGACGACAAGCTAGGACACGTGCTGATCATAAAATTCATAACTAATTCATTCCTTGACCAAATCACTCCCTATTTGAACCCACGTGACCCTAACATGATGGCATAACTACTGGTACCACTCATGGACAGAAAACCAGCCCTATTAACCTCCCATGACCGAAGCTTCACAAGAAACAATTCAAATGCGGATTAAAAATCTTGATGCATGCATGAATCGTAAATAATAAACACAGATCTAATAAATTCACATACAAATCATGAAATTATTATTTAAAACTGTGTAATATGATTTGAATGGTGAGAAAAAGGAAGAATAGAACATGCCTTGATTGAAGAATATGGAAGAACTACGCGTTACCGGAGCGGAGGACAAGAGATCGGGACAAAAAGCCTTGAAATCACCACAAAGAATGATGGAACTCGAGCCTAGGGGCGGGAGTGGCGGCTTGAGTGAGTGTGTGGGTGAGGGTTTTTGAAATTAGGGTGGAGAGGAAAATGAATTGTTCCAAAAAGACCCCTCTCATGGATTTAATTAGGAAATAAAAGAGTTTTTACTTTATTAACCCCACTAATTAAAAATATTAGTTAAAATTCTAAACTTAAACTTCAAAACTCCAAAATTTTGTAACATAGATCCCTCAATTTTTAAAATGTAATAAAGTTCATTAAAACAGCGCGTATAGGTGAAAAACGGGTTCCTATCGACAAATATACATAAAAATCTCAGTTTTCGGAAATTGCTGCTTAAAATAATAATTTTGGCTCTTAAAAATATGAGAGCTTAAAAATATTTCAAATAATTTTCACCTCAGTTGTCCCTAGTCTCGTCCAAGCGCTCGGAACTCGATCATGCTATAAACATGTCATGCACATCTTAAAACATTAAAACTATCATTTAATCACATAAAATGACACATAATATTCTAAAACAATTTTTCCCCACGTAATCAGGATTTCTGGACGTTGCAAATCTCCCCCCCTTATAGAAATTTCATCCCCGAAATTAGTTTACATACCGAAAAGCTCTGGATAGCGCGTCCGCATATCGGTCTCAGTCTCCCAGGTATCCTCATCCTCTGAGTGATTCTGCCACCGGACCTTGACCATCAGAATACTTCGCGCTCTAAATATGCGCTCCTCTCGAGCCAAAATCTGAACGAATCGCTCCTCAAAAGATAAATCTGGTGCTAACTGGAGCGGCTCAAAGTCCAACACATGCGATGGACTCGGACATACTTCCGCAGCATCGAAATGTGAAATACGTTATGCACCGCTGACAGACTGGGTGGTAGTGCTACTCGATATGCCAACGTACCAACCCTCTCCAAAATCTCAAATGGCCCAATAAACCTCGGACTGAGCTTGTCTCTCTGGCCAAAATGCATCACGCCCTTCATTGGCGATATCCTCACGAACACGTGATCCCCAACGGCTAACTCCAGATCTCGTCGTCTACGATCGGCATAACTCTTATAACGACTCTGGAATGTCCTCATCCGATCCGATATCTAGTCACAATATCTGATGTCTGTTGTACCATCTCTGGCCCAGTCAAAACTCTCTCTCCAACCTCATCCCAGTGCACGGGAGACCTACATCTTCTCCCGTACAGAGCCTCATAGGGAGCCATCCCAATCGACACCTGAAAGATGTTGTTGTACGTGAACTCTACCAAAGGAAATCTAGAATCCCACGTACCCTGTAAATCTATCACACAAGCTCTCAGCAAATCCTCTAGAAACTGAATGACTCTCTCCGACTGGCCATATGTCTATGGGTGAAAAGTTGTACTGAACGACAACCTAGTCCCCAAAGCGGCGTGTAAGCTCCTCCAAAATGCAGATGTAAACCTGGTGTCCTGATCTGACAGTAGAAACTGGTATGCCATGCAGTATAAAAATATCTATAATATATAGCTCCGCATACTGAGTCAAGGTGAAAGTAGTCTTCACTGGTTCTGGCCTCTGGCCTCATCTCTCTGTATCCACTGCTGTAACTGCTCGTCAGTGGCCTGCCCGTCTCTAATCCGATCTCGAAAAGTCGGCTGAACTGTGAGCGCTGCTAAACTCGGCGCACAGTGTCCTAAATAGAACTCTAGTCTAAATATCTGAATCTCAGCCTGTAGTGGTCGCTCGACTGATAATCATGCCACAACTGAAGTCTTTCGGCCAAAGCGTCTGCCAATACATTATCTTTACCCGGATGGTAGCTAATGTCACAATCATAATCCTTCACCAACTCCAGCCATCTGCGGTGCCTCATGTTCAGCTCCTTCTGTGTGAAGAAGTACTTGAGGCTCTTATGATCGGTGAAAATCTGAAACTTCTCACCGTACAAGTAGTGTCTCCAAATCTTCAGCACAAACACTACTGCTGCAATCTCCAGATCGCGTCGAATAGTTCTGCTCATAACTCTTCAGCTGTCTCGGCGCATATGTGATATCCTTGCTAGGCTGCATCAGAACTTCACCTAAACCTCTCAAGGAAGCATCTGTATATACCACAAACTCCTCATGATCCACGGACATCGCTAAAACTGGCGCTGAAGTGAGAGCCTCCTTCAGCTGATCGAAGCTCCTCTGACACTCGGGACTCGTCACGTATTTGGCATTCTTCTTGGACAGCGCTGTCAAGGGCACTGAAATCTAAGAGAAACCCTTGATGAACTTATGGTAGTATCCGGATAAACCCAAGAAACTGCGAATCAATGCTGCATTCTTTGGAATCCCCCAGTTCTGAACTGCCTCCACCTTCGATGGATCGACAGAAATCTCATCCCTAGAAATGATATGCCCCAAAAAACTCCACCTGCTCAAGCCAAAAATCGTACTTTCTGAACTTAGCATACAATCTGTGTTCTCTCAACGTCTGCAGTGTGGTCTGAAAATTCTGTCTATGCTCCTCTAAGCTCCTCGAGTATATTAAGATGTCGTCGATGAATACTATGATGAATAGGTCTAAGTACTGTCTGAAGACCTGGTTCATCAAATCCATGAAGATCCCTGGGGCATTCGTCAGTCCATACGGCATCACCAAAAACTCGTAGTGGTCGTAACGTGTCCAAAATGCAGTCTTTGACACGTCCTCCTCTCTAACCTGCAACTGATGGTACCCTGATCTCAGATCAATCTTGGAGAAAACCGAAGCTCCCTACAACTGATCAAACAAAGCCTCGATCCTTGGGAGTGGGTACTTGTTCTTCACTATAACACGGTTCAACTCTCGGTAGTCGATGCACAACATCATACTACCGTCCTTCTTCTTCACGAACAGTACTGGTGCGCCCCATGGAGAAAATCTAGGGCGAATAAATCTCTTGTCGAGCAACTCCTGAATCTGCTCCTTCAACTCCTTCATCTCGGTAGGAGCCAATCGGTATGGTGCTTAGAGATAGGCACTCCTGGCATCAACTCAATCGAAAACTCCATCTCTCTCTCCAGTGGAACTCCCACAACGTCATCAAGGAATATATCTGCAAAGTTCCTGACTACCTCCACATCAGACAGTGAAAGGGCCTGCTGTACCTACTAAAGTGGTAACACTGGCCAAGAACGCCTGACATCCAAGCTCAACTAACTTCCTGGCCTGTAGAAAAGATAAATATGGGATTCCGCGGTCTCCTCGCTGCCTCAAATAGGAAATTCTCCTGCCCTGGCGGCATCGTCACTGACCTCCGCTGGAAATAAATCACTGCTCCATGCTCCGTCAACCAGTCCATACCTAGAATGAGGTCAAATCCTGACATCGGCAAGATGATCAAGTTGGCCCTGACTGCATGATCCTGGAACATCATCACCAAACCCTGGACAACGCTAGCCGTCGATATCTCCTCTCCTGACGGAATCGTCACTGCGAGAGCCACGCCCAAGTTCTCCGGAATAATACTCATCCTCTGAATGAACGCACTCGAGATGAATGAGTGAGTCGCCCCTGAATCTAGCAAGGCAAGGGTAGTGACGCCCAAAACACGGATCTCGCCTGAAATCGAAACGTCACACATGCACGTGTTTACAATTAATCTAGGTTCCCAAACAATATGGATTCCTGAAACATTACTAGGTTCGCTAGTCCTACCTGTCTAAGTTCCCAAGTGAAGTTCTAGAAGGTCTAACAGTTCTACTTAGATTCAACCCAGCAAATTCCTTGTGTCCCTGCTTGCGGAACCGCTCAGCCACATCCTCCTCATGAGACTTCCCAGAACGCTCCGACTGCCTCTCAAGCATCCTGGTGATCCCGGCTAGCATGTCCACGCTAGCCCTCTCATATGGCGTCAACTGAGGAGGTAAGGAAGGAGTATCATCATCCTGCTGATCCCTGTCACGTCTGGAAGGCATACTGGCACCGAAACCCCTCACGTAAATCCAAGTGCATGACTAGACGTCTAACTCTTAAACTCCTAAGGTAAAACTAATATAGAAATAGAACATGCATCATACGAAAATAAACATGAATAGTAAAACTATAAAACTCATAGACTGGTAGTACGACTTCCGAGCTCCACGCAGCAGGCTAGTACCTCACCATAACCACCGCTATGATACCAACTGAAACGAACCGTAATCTAGAATTTTTTTTAAGATCATGTGCGGAATAATTAACTTGTTAGAATGAATTTCAAAAGTTTTGGTGATGAAAAATGAACAAGATATGGAATTCGTAAAAGAGATCATTAAAAAAAAGAGACAAGATCTAGACGAGACTTACCATGTTGAACAAAGAAACCAGATCGGGGCGAAGTCAAGCTGATCGAGGGAAAATCAGCTCAGAGTATTCTGGTCAAAAGTCAAACCAGCCCAGAACCTTAGTATAGACCAGTTTGACGGTGGAAAGTGCAGAAACCAGCTCAGAATATTGTACCATCTGAATGTTAAGACACTACAGGGACCAGCTCAGTTTCAGAAACCGGAATGGGTAAACCAGCTTGGCACAGGACAATAAAACTAGCTGAGTACAGAACGACATAAGCAATTTGAATTTCGGAATGTCTGAAGTCAAGTACAGTCTGAAACAAATCAGTTGACATCTCTACCATGATTTGTAGTCGTTGGGACTACTTCAAGCTAAAACCGCCACAAATCACTTCAGTCTCTCAAAAATATTTTCCTTTTCTTTCATGCCTTAAAATTTTATAAAACTTTCATGATGCGTGCATTTCGTATAAACATGCAATTTAAAAGGCTTAACCCGTCATATATTTAATTCTTTCATTTAAAACATTATCATATTCATATACATAAATATTACATATATAATTAAATATATATTCACGGGCTTCTATATTTTCTACTCCGGTCAAGGACTGGTTCATGTGTCTGACCCACTAACTCTAAGCCCAAAATCCTAGACTTGCCCTTAAAATGAAACTTAACCCTAAGCATGACTTGACCCAGTAACTTTAAAAATTAAACTTAAAAAATTTATAAAATACTCAGTCTTCACTTTAGAATCAAACATTAAAAATTTGACAAAAAGTCCCGTTGACCAAAAATCCCATTAGATAAATTCTAAAAAAGCTGTAAAACATCTTAAAATATGCTTAAAACATCACTCTTTCAGCTCCTTCATCTCGGTAGGAGCCAATCGGTATGGTGCTTAGAGATAGGCACTGTACCTGGCATCAACTCAATCGAAAACTCCATCTCTCTCTCCAGTGGAACTCCCACAACGTCATCAGGGAATATATCTGAAAAGTCCCTGACTACCTCCACATCAGACAGTGAAGGGCCTGCTGTACCTACTAAAGTGGTAAAACTGGCCAAGAACGCCTGACATCCAAGCTCAACTAACTTCCTGGCCTGTAGAAAAGATAAATCTGGGCTTCCGCGGTCTCCTCGCTGCCTCAAATAGGAAATTCTCCTGCCTTGGCGGCATCATCACTGACCTCCGCTGGAAATCAATCACTGCTCCATGCTCCGTCAACCAGTCCATACCTAGAATGAGGTCAAATCCTGACATCGACAAGACGATCAAGTTGGCCCTGACTGCATGATCCTGGAACATCATCACCAAACCCTGGACAATGCTAGCCGTCGATATCTCCTCTCCTGACAGAATCGTCACTGCGAGAGCCACACCCAAGTTCTCCGGAATAATACTCATCCTCTGAATGAACGCACTCGAGATGAATGAGTGAGTCGCCCCTGAATCTAGCAAGGCAAGGGTAGTGACACCCAAAACACGGATCTCGCCTGAAATCGAAACGTCACACATGCACGTGTTTACAATTAATCTAGGTTCCCAAACAATATGGATTCCTGAAACATTACTAGGTTCGCTAGTCCTACCTATCTAAGTTCCCAAGGGAAGTTCTAGAAGGTCTAACAGTTCTACTTAGATTCAACCCAGCAAATTCCTTGGGTCCCTGCTTGCGGAACCGCTCAGCCACATCCTCCTCATGAGACTTCCCAGAACGCTCGGACTTCCTCTCAAGAATCCTGGTGATCCCGGCTAGCATGTCCACGCTAGCCCTCTCATATGGCGTCAACTACGGAGGTGGGGGGAGGAGGAGGCGCGTCATCATCCTGCTGATATCTAGCACGTCTAGGAGGCATACTGGTACCCAAAACCTTTCCCGTAAATATAAGCACATGACTAGGTGTCTAACTCTTAAACTCCTAAGGCAAAACAAATACAGAACATGCATCAAGCAAAAATATGAATCGTAAAAACCTTAAAAACTTACAGACTGTCAGTACGACTTCTGAGCTCCACACAGCAGGCTAATACCCCAGTAGAACCAACGATCTGATACCAACTTAAACAAACCAGACTCTAGAAATTATTTTTTTAGTAACAATAAAGTGCGGAATAACAATCTAAAAATTATGGTTCGTCCCTTCAAAACTTTTTCTCAAAATTATTTTAAAACATAAATGAATAAATCTCAAAACGTTAAATCATTCATTTTGTCTTAAAATCAGAGTAAATAAAATGCGAAATCTGAACATGTCTCATCAACCAAAAACATAAGGAGTGGTCACGGGGTAACAGCTGCAATGGGCGCTTAGAGGTCCTCATCATTGGTCGGGATAAAATCAACAGGATCATCACCTGCACCATTTAAACCTAGTGAGCCTAAAGGCCCAGAATGCTCTATCTGATAATAATGAAGTATGTATAATAGAACCGCATGCAAGCACATAGCATATCGTAAAATAACCTTAAAAACATGCATGCGTGAATGATCGTGAAACATGGTTCATAAATCAGTCGTAACATTACAAAATCATATATCATAACATAATAAGGCATGACATAGCGTACATAAAAACATGTGAGTCATATCCATGAAGTGTGAGTCATAATATAAACGATTGATCAATCATAAGAAACTAACGTACGTGGCGATGCGGTTCACCCTACCTTACCTCGGGATCCCTCACACCTCTATGATGCCACTTCACCATGTCGTGAAAACATGGATCCATAAGCTCGTAATAACATGAACAAAGGTTCATTGGGCCTGGTATCCCGATTCCGTTCATCGTAACTCGCCACAAATCACTTCAGTCTCTCAAAAATATTTTCCTTTTCTTTCATGCCTTAAAATTTTATAAAACATTCATGATGCGTGCATTTCGTATAAACATGCAATTTAAAAGGATTAGCCCGTCATATATTTAATTCTTTAATTTAAAACATTATCATATTCATATACATAAATACTACATATATAATTAAATATATATTCAAGGGCTTCTATATTTTCTACTCCGGTCAATGACTGGTTCATGTGCCTGGCCCATGGCCCACTAACTCTAAGACCAAAAGCCTAGACTTGCCCTTAAAATGAAACTTAACCCTAAGCATGACTTGACCAGTAACTTTAAAAATTAAACTTAAAAAATTTATAAAATACTCAATCTTTCACTTTAGAATCAAACATTAAAAATTTGACAAAATAAAAGTCTCGTTGACCAAAAATCCCATAAATGAGATAAATTCTAAAAAAGCTGTAAAACATCTTAAAATATGCTTAAAACATCAAATAAAGTCATTCAAGAACTTTGGCAGCCCCTAAGACTCGAAATCTCAATTTTCACAAAAATGACCCGACGAGGCTCACTTCGAACGACATTAAAAATCCAATTCTTAACCAAATCACTTGTTGTTTCGACCCACATCACCCTAACTCAATATAATAGTCAATAGAACAAAATAGATGAAAAAAAAATTCAAGACGTGACCAACCCGACGCTCGTAATGACACTGCTCGTGCACAGACTGCAACCAGGATACGTGTTAGCCATAAAACTCATAACTACTTCGTTCTTCGATCAAATCGCTCCCCGCTTGGACCGAGTGACCCTAACTCAATGAGATATCTCTTGAAATTAACCTTGATGACACAGAACACATAGAGCGACTTACCCGATCCCAACAACTCTACTGTCGCGCACAGATGACAAGTCAGGACACGTGCTGATCATAAAATTCGTAACTAATTCATTTCTTGACCAAATCACTCCCCGTTTGGACCCACGGACCCTAACTCGATGGAATAACTACTGGAACCACCCTTGGATCGAACCCCAGCCCTATGAACCGCCCATGACCTAAGCTTCACAAGAAACAATTCAAATACGGGTTAAAAATTGTGATGCATGCATGAATCGTAAACAATAAACGTAGATCTAATAAATTCACAAACAAATCATGCAATAATTATTTAAAAATTATTTAAAATAGTGTAATATGATTTAAATGGTGAGAAAAAGGGAGAATAGAACATGCCTTGATTGAATAATATGGAAGTACTATGCGTTACCGAAGCGGAGGACAAGAGATTGGGACAAAACACCTTGAAATCACCACAAATAATGATGGAACTTGAGCCTAGGGGAGGGAGTGGCAGTGTGGGAGTGAGGGTTTTCGAAATTAGGATGGAGAGGAAAATGAATTGTGCCAAAAAGACCTCTCTCATGGATTTAATTAGGAAATAAAATAGCTTTTTACTTTATTAACCCCCACTAATTAAAAATATTAGTTAACTTAAACTTTAAAACACCAAATTTTCATAACATAGATCTCTCAATTTTTAAAATGTAATAAAGTTCATTAAAACAGCCCGTATAGGTGAAAAAGGGGTTCCCCTCGACAAATATACATTAAAATCTCAGTTTTTGGAAATTGCTGCTTAAAATAATAATTTTAGCTCTTAAAAATATGAGAGCTTAAAAATATTTAAATGAATTTTCATCTCGGTCGTCCATTGTCTCGTCCACGTGCCCGAAACTCGATCATGCTAAAAACATGTCATGCACATCATAAAACATTAAAACTATCATTTAATCACATAAAATGATACATAATATTCTAAAACCATTTTCCCCCTAGTCATGCACTCATTTCCACGTAATCAGGATTTCAGGGCGTTACATAGATTGACATGCTGTAATTGAATACTCGTTGCATTGAGCATGGCATAACAGCATGTGAGCATTGGACATGAACTCATGCATTCATATTGAGCCTGATATCAATTGATTGATAACCGATGCATGGATTGATCTGACTTTCCTCCTGAGTTGGATTGGTGTTGATCGGCACACTCATGATTTAGTGCAACTGAGGATGCACCGGAACTTTTCATTGGCCTTTATTTTGCCGTGTCCTGGTAGAGCGCTGACGATTGAATTTCCATTGAGCATGCCCTGGTAGCACCCGAATCCTCAATGATGTGGCCGCCTTCGCTATCGTGATGGGCGATCGGGTAGCTCCTAAACTCCTACGACACTGTCACCTTATGATTGAGCTCTCCTTTGGCCTCCTATGATAAGTTTGATAATAATTTAAATAGTTCAGGTGCAGGAAAGAGGAGAATTTTGACGAATAGGTGAAGATGAATGAAGGTTGTGTGGGTAAAAATTTAAATTATGAATTGAAGGATGTTAATGGGTCAGATTTGGAGAAAGAAGACATTGTAGATGATGTTGGTTTCGAGGTTGCACACAAAGCTGCTGGAATGAAAAATACCGGGCTTCTAATGTAGACGAATGTTCAAACAATGGTAACGATGGTTTTGTAGATGCAAACAATGGTGTTGCTGCTTCACATAAGTTAGGTCAAGAATTGTGTATCTTCTATTGTCAACAGAGTGAGAATGAGATGTGATTGAAGAAAGAAGAGAAAAGATTCAATATATATTATCAGTCCGGTGCTCTTAATTAAGAATTAAGCACACAATTAACTATAAAATGTGGAAGCTTAAAAGTGAGTTAATTTTTTCCTTTTTAGGCCTGATACACAAACGAGCTAAAATATTTGAATACTCAAGATATAGAATCTAGTCCATCACTTGAACTTAACTAAAGACATATTTCAAATACATGCAGAGCTAGTACTGCTCACAAATTCATGCAAAAGTCACGTCATAAGCAGCATCCAATCTCTCAAACAACACTATATATATCAACAAAAAATAACAAACCTTGAATTATAAAATACCAACAACTACACAGGCCATCCCTGATAAATGACTCGACTGAAAATAGATATATACAATATATGGGACACTCGATCGACTCCCTAAGGGGCTCTACTAGCTGACGCTCCACCTGGTGCAGCTGAACCGCATGGATAACCTGCAATAGTCACCAACACGACCAAAGTTGTACCAACGGGACGGGGTCAAACCTCAGTACAGAGAGCAAAATAAACATAAATCAAGTACGAATGAAATATTCTACATGCTATGCAATATGTGTTTGCTAGTAAAAGATAACGGGTACCAAGACCCAAGACCAAACAAATGATCATCAGATATCAAAGTGGCTACATCATCGAGAGTGCGGGAGCTACCAGGCTGTCTCAACGAAAAATGGAGGTGGCTACATCGCCAAAAGTGCGGGAGCTACTCGGACGGTCTCAACGGAAAAATGGAGGTGAGCTACACAACCACCACCACCCGTTTGAGAGTTTAGGAGCTACCCTGGCGGTCTCACTGCACTCCTTGTGAGTGTGCTACACAAAACACCACTCCACGGGTCTACAAAACAGACCTCAAAATGTCAACTCAACAGCTTTCAAAGGCATCAAAGCTCAATATGAATGCACATACTCAATGCCATGCTACAGGACGCATCCACAATAAATAACATCATGAACAGGTAGTAGCACATTGCATTCAATATGCTTCATTGTATTCGTTGCAAGCTGAAGAGTTCGTCGTAGCAGATGAAGAAGTGCGATGTGTTTATCGAAATCCATATCTGATCTGTTACACATATCCAACAAAAACTCAAGAGCCAAAACAAACCACACACTGGTGGCGGCAGACGACGGCGATGACAACCAGAAAGTTCCAATCTTTTCCAAGACGTCGTAAAATCATTGGTAGAAACCTAGGGACATCCTACAACCCCAAAATATCCAAAAACGGGTTTCAATATCTCTCAAAACCGAAGAGATAACAGGCCTGAACATCTCGCAGGAATTGCCCGAACACTGAATATCTCACAACTAGCTCATATCAACTCCAAAGTTAACAATTATGGTCTCAAACTAAATATAAGGAGAAGAGCTACTACTTACAACAAACGGTGACCAAAACTGAGGAGCCAAACAATCGTAAAGTGCAGAAAAATAGCACACCTGAACTTTCATCGTTCTCCCTCCTTTGGCTACCTCATGCCTCAAGGTTGGTCGACAAATGATGGGTTTGAAGAATGGATCCCAATGGTACCTATGATTTCTAGATGATCAGTTCGAGTTAATTAAGTTAGATTAATCACTTTTAGTGAGGGTCGGATCGGGCACAAGCTGCTTTGAGTGAAGAAGCTTGGATGCGAGCTGTTTTTGGGTGATGCGGTCTGAGTGCAAGCTGAATGGTTCCTATGAGCACTGAGACAATTTTCTAGCACTATGCTGAGTTTATAGAGCATGCTGATCTGATGGAACAGTGCCGAACTGGTTCGAGCATGCTGAACTGGATCGGGCGTGCTGACCTGATCGAGCTATTTTAGGCTGATCGAGTTGTCTATTGATTGAGTCGTGCTGATCTGGTGTCAGCTGAGATGATCTAGTAGTACTGTACTGTCGAGTACCACGTATTGGTTTGAATAGTGCGAGTTGATTTGATGCCTCAGCTGGAGAGTGAAGCGTGCTGATTTTGTTCGTGATGTTTGAGAAGCGCTAAGCTGATCTGTTAGTCATGTGATATTAGCGCATAAGCTCTATGCTGATCTATTTAACGCTGTGTTGTTTTTAGCATATCGATTTGGTAACAGAATGGAGAGTCAGCTTAGGGGATAGCTATATGTCACGAGCTGATATCAGCTTACAGGCCTGAGCTGGTTGGTGGGTACTGTAGATCAGATAGTGAGAACTTAAGTTGTATACTTAGACTTTGACATAATGTTAGCCATTTTTTTCCCGACACTTAGATATTTCGTATACCTTGAGAGTCTGAGGTGTTACCCCATCGTGAAACCATAGTCACTGTTCACCCAAACCTTATTTTCTTCGATAGCCGGTGGTAGACGTTTCCGCTTTGAGAAAGGTTGGTATCCTTGGACTCCTTTCTCCAAACTTGTCCTTTCCTTACCAATTTTGGAGCCAGTATCTGGCTGGAGAGAGAGTGCGATTCGTAGTTCGAAGCTTACGACTTTTCACAATTTTCGATCGAGTCATTCTTCAGTTCAGGTAACGACTTCTGGTATCTTCATTTTCCACTCGTTTAGAACCAATAATTGTTATTTGGGAGTAGAGTTGAGCTGGTTGAGTTTATAGTTATCGGCTCTATTTTGTTTGAGTAATTTCCGTGAGCTGATTTTGTTTAGATTAAGCAGATTGTGGCTTGAGTAGTTCAAGTAGACATTTCTGCTAAGATTTCTCCACAGGAGTTGGGAAAACAGAAGGCGGTTGGGCAGAGCTGTTTGCTTCGACTTGCTTGATATGTTCTGTGTTGGTGTTTTGTTCTTCCTGTGAGCTTTTGTAAGGTATTGTTGGTCAAAAGTTGAGGTACGGATCGGAACTAGTTTACAGCTTTTGTAGAGAGTATGAGTTTGTGCCCCGTTCTGTTTACGTGCTACGCGTTTAGATCTATGCCACTATTTGAGTTGTATTTGGCTTGTGATTGCATATTCCATACTGGTTTTTACCTTTAAGATCTGGATACATTATATGTATGGGGAGAAGTGTGAGATATTTACAGATCATAAGAGTTTGAAGTACTTCTTCACCCAGAAAGAATTGAACATGAGACAGAGAAGGTGGTTAGAGCTGGTCAAATATTACGATTGTACCATTAGCTACCACCCAGGAAAAGCCAATGTTGTGGCAGATGCTCTTAGCAGGAAAGCAATAGGATTAGCCCAGCTCACTGTCCAGCGACTATTGGCTAAGGAGATTGAGAGGTTTGGATTAGAATTGGTACCCCGTAATAGTACAGTGATCTTGGCAGATCCCACCATTCGATCAAATCTGATAGACCAGATCCGGGAAGGACAGCTGTTAGATGAGCAGCTAAAGAAGTGGGTTAAGCAAGATGAAGAGAGGGGAAGTAATTTCTATACCACAACTGGAGGAATTGTCAGATATCAAGGCAGATTATGAGTTCCTAGCATGGACAATTTAATATCTGATCTAATGACAGAAGCTCAGACAGCCCCGTACTCAGTGTATCAAGGGAGTACCAAGATGTATAAAGATCTTCAGAAGCTGTATTGGTGGCCAGGCTGAGATGTATATAAGAGAAATAGTAATACTTCATGGTATTCCAGTTTTGATCGTATCTGATAGAGATCCAAGGTTTATGTCAGCTTTCTGGAAGAGTCTTCACATAGCTTTAGGTACTAAGTTAACCTTTAGCACGGCTTTTCACCCCCAGACAGATGGTCAATCAGAAAGGATGATTCAGATATTGGAAGATCTGCTCAGAGCTTGTATCATCGATTTTTCAGAAAGCTGGGATTCAAAGTTGCCTTTGGTAGGATTCACGTACAACAATAGCTTCCAAGCATCAATTCAGATGGCCCATTATGAAGCTCTCTATGGCAGAAAATGCAGAACACCCATTCATTGGGATGAAGTAGGAGAACGAGCTGGTTTGGGACCAGATCTGGTAGAACAGACCGCTGAAGCTATAAAGAAAGTAAGAGACCGACTGAGAATAGCTCAAAGCAGGCAAAAGATCTATGCTGATAATATACGCTACGAATTGAGCTTCGAATCTGGAGATCATGTTTTCTTAAAGGTAGCACTGATGAAAGGAGTAATGAGATTTGGGAATAAGGGTAAGCTAAGCCCAAGGTTCATTGGTCCATATGAGAATTTGGACAAAGTAGGAACGCTGGCTTATAGACTAGCTTTACCCCCACATCTGTCCTCAGTACATAACGTTTTCCATGTATCAGCTTTGAGGAAGTATGTTCCCAACCTATCACATGTTTTGAGTTATGAGCCAATCCAGCTTGCACCAGATCTGAGTTATGAGGAAAGACCAGAGATAATTCTTCTTAGAGAGACTAGGAAGTTAAGAAATCGTAGCATCCTGATTGTTAAAGTTCAGTGGTCTAACCAATCCGAGCGGGAAGCAACTAGGGAGACAGAAGAGGATATGCGTAGTCTCTACTCAGAGCTGTTTGGTAAGTAAATTTCGAGGACAAAATTTCAATAAGGAGGGTAGAGTTGTAGCGCCCCAAAATCCATAGGACCACAAACTGTTTAGCCTTTCTATTCCAAGGGCTGATTTGAGATTTCGAGCATTCAGATTTCAGTTCAAATCTGATTTCTTTCTTTTTCTTCCAGCTTAGAAGCAACGGCCCAAAAGGTTCCGGAAGGATTTCGCCCCAAGCACAAATCCTAAATGGTCCATATCTGAACTTCCTTTAAAAATAAAATGATTTCAGTTGAGAGATCTGTTTTTATTAAATTGATGTAGCAAGATTCTAAATTAAAATAGTAGTAGGGAGTTTTTAGCAAATCTTTTAAAAATGACAAAGATTTGGCACGGCAACCATGCCTACTCAAGTGTTTTCACCTACTACCCAATCATTGTCAGGCCTCGTGCTCTCAACAGATAAACACATGCGGAAGCTATCAAAAAGTGGGTAAAATTTTCGCTTTTAGGCCCAACGGTTTAAAACGTATAATTTAAAATACACCAATACTTAAAATATGTTT
>KV018190.1:0-16954 GCA_001598015.1 Dorcoceras hygrometricum
ACAACATACATAATTCATACTTAACACAGAACAGATAATTCACATAATAGCAAAGTCAAATCTGTTCATGTAATCACTCGTTCACAGGATTCAGATCACACTGGAAATATTTCATGATTATGCCAAAGCTGTTTAAATAAGCTCAATCCGTACCTCAAATCTCAGTTTCTACCTCGACAGATCACACAGAACACAGCTCCAGCAGCTTGCTCAACTCAGCTGCTCTAATAGCTCTCCCAGACCTCACAGAAGTTGCCTACGAGCTCAAATTCGAAAGCTCTAAAGAACAGAAGAACTTCTTCCCAAAACTCGCGAAGATATTCGAACTCCGCAACTACTTCGTGCTCCCTCAACACGTAGATCCATGGCTCCAAACTGATATCAATCGAAAGCCCTAAGGAAGACGAGCTCAGCGCCACCAATCTTGCTCCAAACGGCGGCATAAATAGACGGAAACCGATGGAGAAAATGGTTCGAATGAACAGTAAGGGTTTCGAAGATTCTCGGGAAGAAGATAAGAAATCGACTAAGTGTTAATCGACACTTATATTTAAATCTCCCGGTCAAAGCTATAGTGAAATTCAACCATCGACAAACTCAGATCTTAGCGCTATTCTTGGCGCTAACTCAGATCTCCCTTCGCCACGCTATACTAGCGCATTACCATCAAACGACGTCACGTTACCGCAAACCGACGTAGCATAATGGTCCCGCTCAAAACAACAGATCTTGTATCATAACCCGCTCGCTCATCCAGATTTGGTCAAATCTGAAATCATTAAACCGCACCGGTCTACACCAACTCACGAACCGTACCGGACCACACAGTACCGTTGACCAACACTTGACTTTCACCAAACGATTCCGCACCAGAGTCCAGTTAAACTCAAATCTGATGATATCTAAACTACATCGTTCCAATCACTCCCTGCCAACGCCAAATCTTATATGTACCAAATGACACCGTATTTCTTATACTCAAAACAACATCGCTTCACTTCCCTCTCAAAGCCAATTGCTCAAACACACGAGGGACATATGAAATCTGATTATCGCTAGCACTTACGCTAGAATCCTAATAACTTACCTTCTCCAAGCCACTCGATAGCGACCAACAGTCCACATCTGATCTGTTCTCCCCCAAATCCAAATATCACCAACAGAAAAACCAATTCTCTGAAATCTAAAAACCCGATAACTAACGTCTCCATTGGTTAATCCTCATCCAGATCTGATTAACCGATAAATCACCAATTAATAAATTTCTAGTCCTCACATTCTCCCAAACTAGAAAAGGATTTCGTCCTCGAAATCAACTCTCAACAATAGATCAGATCCAGGAAAACACCAGAAAATCACCAAAACTAAAACTCAAAACCGACCAGCATATCTCAATGCTAATTCAAGTCAAAATTGAAGATGCAAAGCAACTCAAATCACACAAACAACAAGCTAGAAGATTACCTGGAATGCTACTGCCAAAACTCAAGTAGATGAGGCCACTCCTGTCTCATCTTTTCTTCGAATTCCCAAGTAGCTTCCTCTCTACCATGCTTGCTCCATTGGACCATCGCCAACGGTATACTCTTGTTCCTCAGTTGTTTCTCCTTCCTATCCAGAATCTGCACTGGATATTCAACATAACTCAGGGTATAATCCAGCTCCACTTCATCAGTTCTCAGCACATGGGACGGATCTGGCTCATGTTTCCTCAACATTGACACATGAAACACATCATGTATCACTGCTAAAGGAAGGGGTAATCTGTATGCCAAAGATCCAATCCTCTAAATAATCTCGAAGGGACCAACAAATCTAGGAGCCAATTTACCCTTAAATCTAAATCTCATCACTCTCTTGAAATGAGAAACTTTTAGAAACACTCGATCGCCAACCTCAAATTCTAAAGGTCTACATCTCTTATTAGCATAAATCGCATGACGATCTTGTGCAGCTTTCATTCTACTCCGAATCAACTCAATCTGATCCTTCATATGCTGCACAAATTCAGGAGTAGACAACTGTTTCTCACAAATCTCTTCCCAAAATATTGGAGATCTACACTTTCGACCATACAAAGCCTCAAATGGGGCCATCCCGATAGTCACTTGGTAGCTATTGTTATGCGAAAATTCGATCAAAGACAAGGAATCCTGCCAGCTACCACTGAAATCCATCAGTATTGCTTGCAGCATATCCTCCGAAATCTGTATGGTCCTCTCAGATTGGCCATCTTTCTGCGGGTAATTAGTTGTACTCATAGCCCATCTTGAATCCATAGCTGCTTGCAAGATCTTCCAGAATCGGGAAGTAAATCTTGGATCTCTATCAGACACTATCGAAACTGGCACTCCATGCAAACTAACCACATGGTCAATGTACAGTCTAGCCATCTTCTTCATCGAACACCTCACATCATAGGGAATGAAGTGGACTGACTTCGAAAGTCTTTCAACAACAACCCAAATCGCATCACATTCCCTATTCGATCGAGGCAAGTGAGTCACAAAATCCATGGCCACGTGCTCCCAATTCCATTGAGGCACTTCTAAACTCTGTAGCAGTCCACCAGGTCTCATTCTCTCGGCCTTGACCTATTGGCAATTCAAACATCGAGCTACGAATCCAGAAATATCATTTCTCATACCTTCCCACTAGTAGTGAGACTTCAAGGCATGATACATCTTCTTCTCGCCCGAATGCACACTGTAACGACTACAATGGGCTTCATTCAAAATGGTTTCCTTCAAATCAATCAAATTCGGAACAACCAACCTCCCACAAAATCTCAATCATCCATCATAAGCAACAGCAAAATCTTCCGACTAACCATTCTGGGTCTTCATCTTCAATTCATGAATATACGGGTCAGTCCTCTACGCGGCTCTAATGTCTGCAACGATCTGTGGTTCCACCTGAAAATAAGAAACCACGAAGTACCGATCACTCGGCTGAAAACTCCATCCATAAGTACCCAAATCCTCATGTACTTTGGATATACTCATCGATGTAAACATCATAGGCTGGGCTTTCCTACGCAAACCATCGGCCACTAAGTTCATCCGTCCAGGATGATACTGAATATCATAGTCAAAATCTTTGAGCAACTACATCCAACGACGTTGCCTCATATTCAGATCTAACTGAATGAAGATATACTTCAGAGTCTAATGGTCCGTGTACACCATTAACTGCTCACCATACAAGTAATGACGCCAGATCTACAAGGCGAAAATAATGGCAGCCAACTCTAGATCATGAACGGGGTATCTCCTCTCATGGGGCTTCAACTGTCAAGACGCATAAGCTATCACTCGCCCGTTATGCATCAAAACACAACCCAGAACATTCAGATAAGCTTTAGAGCACACCACAAAAACCTCCATAACCTGAAGGCAAAGCCAACACAGGAGTAGTAGTCAAATTCTCCTTAAGCAACTGAAAACTCGACTCACATTCGTCAGTACCATAGAAATCTTCTATCCTTCTGGGTCAACTGTGTTGGAGAACCGCGGCGGATCCGGATCACGCCTCACGGCGAGGTAGCGGAAGAAAAAAATTTTGGCCGGGAGACGACAATACAATTCAATAAACAAATCAATCTATGACATTCATAGGGTGTTTATCGTCGATTAACTTGCTGGCAACTCGTGCCTGGCTCCGACCAGTTTCACGAGGAAGCCGGCACTTCACGGTAGACGGCGGTACATAACGTCAATCAGGTCCACGACCGGATACGAGACTCCTTCGTCAGCCTGCACTAGAAGGCCTGACGAGATCGTCGTGGAAGGATTCTCCTCGAAAGATTGGCCGGAACAATTTCCGACGAACAGCGGCGACGGCAGCGACTAGCGGCGGCGGCTTTGAGTGAGAGGAGGGAGGGCGGCGCACGCTTAGGGTTAGGCTTGAGTGTTGTGAGTTGTGTCTCAAGTTAGTTGATTAAAGACTAAGTCTATATTAAATAGACTTAGTGATGGATTTGGATCCGGCCCAACGGGCCCGGGTCCAACGGATGAACATTCGGTTCATCCCCATCACCGAGACTTCATCGTAACTCCGATCACCGATCAGATCGGACAAATCGACTCAGTTTCCAAAACTGAATACTATGATCTGAAAAACCATTTTTCAGAACCCCAGTGCAAAATGACCGTTTTGCCCCTCAACGTCGGGAATCACGATTTGACCCCTGTTGACTTTTAGGAAGTCGCACTCCCCAAAATCTTCTTCTCATGCTCAACACATTGAGCTGAGTATCCGTGCGGGAATCTCGAATCCAGTACTTGTGCGACCCTCAATGGTTCAGGGATACAGCTAGCCGTGGGCCCACAACCATTGTGGCTCCGGAATCACAATTCAGGACTTGCCCAAAGGATCATGGTAAGAGCGTCTAGCAACATCGCCCCATGATCCCCTAGGTATCACTGATAGTGACTGCAAGAACCAGTTGGTCGTGGTTAGCGTACAGTACGATCCTTTCAATCCATATATCCCGATCAGATCAACGACCATTGGTAAATCGAGAGTCGCTATAGATCCGATAGCTATGCGTACATCTTGGAGATCGAATAGTGACATCACGAGTGTAACTAGGTAAACCCATTTACCTAAAACACTTCTAGTACTCTGGCCAGAGATTTATACACTATTATCCCCTCAGATAGCATATGATATCCACGCATGTCTGCGAGCGGTGAATCCTCGACAATGATGCATCGACTCCTACATGAATCGGGGTCTCACCCAATCCTGCCGCCTGATGACCCCAAGTGAGTCGGAAAACGAGTCAAAGTGAGACGCCTATCATGTAGAGTCTCAATGACGTTTCGAGTCGTGAGGACGAATCAGTACAACCAAGACCTCGGACTTATCCACTCGACAAATGGTAACCACTTGGAAAGTCCGAACGAGGGTAGTTCGATAGATCACCAGGTCACTATCTATCTGCATGCTTAGAACATCACAATGTTCCCTACCAATGAAACATGGTACTTCGCATTGCAGATACTAGTCTCTAGCTCGGGCGGCCTTATCCTCATTTTGACGGCCCAATCGACTAGGAACATGTTCAGAATACACAGTGACTATTAGATGTGTTTCATGATAGTCGTCATACACACTATCACATCTAACATACACTTTAGTGTATTCTAGGTCTTTACTCAACGCAATTGTTAATCATCATACAACAAAATGCAAGTGAAGAATGCCATATAAATAAATGCGAATATCATATATAAAGATTGTTTCATACAAGAGTCTATAAACCCACACTCCACAAGTTGGCTAGTTGGGCATCTACTCTAACAATATCCCACTTGCCCTAAAGCCAACTACTCATCAGACACAGTCCCATTGTTTCACGATGTTTCTCAAACAACGGTCCTGGCAAGGGCTTCGTAAGTGGATCATCAACGTTGTCCGCAGAGGCGACTCTCTCAACTGCTATGTCACCTCTAGCCACAATATTTAGCAGCAGCTGATGCTGCGATGTACTCAGCCTCAGTGGTTGAATTCGCGATGGTGTCTTGCTTGGAACTCTTCCAAGAGACAGCACCACCATTGAGCATGAATACAAATCCAGAGGTAGATTTCGAATCATCCACGTCAAACTGGAAGCTAGAATCACTATAGCCTTCCAGTTTCAGTTGACCACCCCCATAGACCATGAACATATTCTTAGTACTTCGTAAGTACTTAAGAATATCTTTCACGGCCTTCCAATGCATTTGGCCAGGGTTGGCTTGGTAACGACTCGTGACACTCAGAGCATATGCGACATCCGGTCTAGTTGAGATCATTCCATACATAATACTACTTATTGCCGAGGCATATGGCATACGTGTCATAATCTCTATCTCCTCATCAGTCTTCGGACACATAGTCTTAGATAATATGACCCTGTGGCATATAGGTAGGTGTCCTATCTTGGACTCTTCCATAGAGAACCTCTTAAGTATGGTATCGATGTAGGTAGCTTGGGTGAGTCCGAGCATCCGTTTCGATCTATCCCGATAGATCTGTATTCCAAGAATATAGGATGATTCACCCATATCCTTCATCGAAAATCTACTAGACAACCAGACTTTAGTTGACTGCAGCATTCCTACATCATTCCCAATGATTATTGATAAGTGTTTTGAGTTCGCTGGTTGAATATCCTGCACATGTAGCGATACGCCGTCGTTTGGTAGAATCAGATTTGAGTTGGTTAGTTTTTTAGCGCTGCGTGAACCGGCCTGGTTCGAGAGTTTACGGTAGACCGGTTTCTGGTTGTTTAGACTCGGAGGCAGTGCAATGTCGTTTTGGATTTCAATGATCGCAGGTCAGTGTTGGTATCAGATCTGATCTTGCAGATCTGAGTTGCAATGCGGCGACATTTTGATGACGTATTGGTGGACGCGATGCGATGTTGTTTAGCGTTTTTAGATGTGGTTAGCGGGATGACGTGTCCTAGTGAGCGAGCGGTCCTTGGTACGACATTGTTTGGATAAGTTCCAAATTTGTTTAGCGTATGGTCCAGATCTGGAGTGTTACTCAGATCTGAGTTGGGAACAGTTTTGAGCCAGTAATGTCGGTGGTTACTGTTCATCATATTTGGCAAACTTAAGTAATATATATATAGAATAATTTGACCGTAGTCTTGCTATTATTTCCCGACACTTAGAAATATTTCCTGTGAGTTCATCTTGTCGCGACCCTAGCTACTTTTCACCGAAGCTTGTCTTCTCCAATTGCCGATGGTAGAAGACTCAGATTTGAGCAAGAGTTGTAGTGCTGGACTCCTCTTGCTAAGGCACTGCGTTCTATACCTCTTTCGAAGACTTTGAAGAGCTGGAAGAGGATCACAGGAGAAGCTACCTTGTTTAGTCTGTTAGCATTTCGACTGTTTGAGTTTCTGCCGTTCAGGTAGCTCATTGGGTAAGTGTTAGTTCCTACCTTGAGCTTCGTTACAGCTGTTGTTGAGCTAGAAGGGTAGGATAGAGCTGGTTGAGTTCGTAGCTCTGAGCTTTGCGTCCCTGAGTTAGCGTTGTTATTTGGCTTAGCAGGTTTCAGATCTGGTTGCTCGGGACCACTTGTGTTGTAATTATAGCTCATAACTTACGTACGGATGTGAGATTGTTTTACAGTGTTGGCTTTGGCATGGATATTATGTGTGCTGCTGTGTATGCTTCTGTGATGTTAGTGCTTGTTGGTCCGAAAATGTTCATTGCAAGCTGTTACATTGCATACACGCATTTTTCATGTTGATCTCAGATCTTGTTAGCCTTGCCTTGTTGTATTGATTTGTGCATACGAGGATACTTGTTGGAGGCCGAGCAGGTAACTCCCGTCACACTCATCTCCCTGCTGGGATCTGTTAGCCACTATGAGCGGAGTGGGTAGCTCCCACATCTCATGAGTTGGGCAAGAGCAGGTTAAGCTGTGTTCTGCATCTGGTACCGTGTGTTGAGATGAGGGGTAGCTCCCATATACTCACATACCCCATGACGACTATCTTCCAGTTGATTGGATTCTGTTGTTGAGCAGTTCTTGAGATCCATTGGGTCCCTGCCTTCGGTTGTAGCCTTGTTCTCATGCATAGCATTTGCATTTTATCTATTGCTATTTAACTGCTGTTTTTCAGTTGCTCTCCATACTGGGGTTTGACCCCATGTCCCTCAGGGGCTGGTGTTTCTTTGCCTGTGTGTGTTGTCCATGTTTCCCAGGTCACTCAGCCGGTCGTGGAGTCAACCCAGCTGGAGGTGCCCCAGGAGGTGGTTAGAGTGTCTCAGTTAGCGTATAGCATATATGTATCTATACTGGTAGTCGGGGGATGCCCTGTGCTTTGTTGTTTCCAATTGTATTTTGTTGTCTTGTATTTGATACGTGATGTACTGTTTTACTGTGTGATTTTAACTGGGATATTTTGAGTATTGCAGTATTTTAAATTATGTTATCTTTCAGTATGACAAAAGCGAAAATTTAACCACTATTTTTTTTGCTTCCGCTATTGTTTTGCGTGGTTTTACTCTGATTGAGCACGAGGCCTGACAGCAGGACTAGATGAGGACGGCTTAGAGTAGACAGAAGAGCTATGCTGTCAATCACCATTGTGAGCTGAATTTTGAGGTAAGAGATCACGTGTTCCTCAAAGTGTCCCCAGTGAAGGGAGTGATGAGGTTCGGCAGGAAGGGAAATTGAGTCCAAGGTACATTGGCCATTCGAGATTTTAGAACGTGTAGAGACATTAGCGTACCTGGTAGCTCTACCACAAATTCAGACTTGAATGATGTTAACAGCTCTTGAGATTGCAGCTGCTCGAGACTAAGATTGTGAGCCAAGTCTCTAATGTGGGCAGCTGTATGGTTAAATTCTGGATCTGAGGTAGAGGTGTCAAGAATACGATCTGTCAGTTTAACTTCTTCAAATACAACTTCAACAGCTTTAGACACAGAGGAAAATTGACAATATTCTGACTGTGCATCAAAAGTTCAAAAAAATTACCACAAAAATTTTCTGCACGCTGACGTGCTGAACAGCTCAGAGAATTTAAATAGGACAAATTCCTTCGTTTAGGCCTCCGAAAATACGATTTACTCTTTTCAGCCCTTGGTCTGCTACGGTATCAGCTTCAGCTTCTTCTGTTGTAAATCCAACTAACATCTGCACACTTAGTAGAGACATTAGTAACACAATAAATAGGTTTTGTGTAATTCAAAATACATTCTGGATCTGTTATCCAGATCCATCAGTGCTTGATTCTGCTGTGTTGTTTCTTGCAAGCTATTATATTGCACACACGCATTATTCATGTTGAGTTCAGATCTTGTTTAGCCGTGCCTTGTTGTGTTGATCTGTGAGTACCAGGATGCTTGTTTGGAGGCCGAGCGGGTAACTCCTGTCACCCTCATCTCCCTACTGGGATCTGTTAGCCACTATGAGCGGAATGGGTAGCTCCCACATCTCATGAATTGGGCAACAACAGGTTGAGTGATTAGTTGTGCATCTGGTACCTTGTGTTGAGACGAGTGGGTAGCTCCCATATACTCACACACCCCAGGGCCAATATCTTTCAGTTGATTGGATATCAGTTTTTGAGCAGTTCCTCGAGATCCTTTGGCTCCCTGCCTTCGGTTGTAGCCTTGTTCTCATGCATAGCATTAGCATTTTATCTATTGTTATTTAACTGCTGTTTTTCAGTTTCTCTCCGTACTGGGGTTTGACCCCTTGTCCCTCTGGGGCTGGTTGTCTTGTTTGCCTGTGTGTGTTTCAGGTTACCATGGTTTCTCAGCTGGTCGTGGAGTTGATCCAGCTGATAATTCCCTGGGAGGTGGATAGAGTGTCCTAGTTATATGTAGTAGATACATATTATATTCTTGTCATATTGTATTGTATCTATCTTGAGAGAGAGGCTCATCTGTTTGTTGATTGGGAGTCACTCTATGTTTGTATTGCTATTAGTTGTTGTATTGGGTTTTCAGTGTTGTAAAACCAGTATTTTGGATATCAATGTATTTTAACTTATGTTTTCTAAGTCAGGCCAAAGCGAAAAAATTTTATCCACTATTTTATTGCTTCCGCTATCGTTTGTGTGAGGACTAGAAATCTATATTTTGGTGATAAGCGTAATGCTCAAATCTGAATGGGATTAACCAATGATATGCTGGTCATCGAATTTTCATGCTTGAGAGAATTGGTTAATTCGTTGATGATTTTCGTGTTTTCAGATTTGGTATAGATCAGATTTGAGTGCTGGTAGCTCGAGTTTGACTGGAAGTAACGCTTGGCGAATTTTATGTCGAAATCTGAATTTTGGATTTTTCATATTTGAGTGAGATCTGGGTGTTCAGATCTGACCCTCGCTGGTTTGAGTGATTTACCGTGGGTCGGAAGCGAAACGATGTCGTTTTAGGCGCTATTCAGATCTGAGAGAGGGACATATTTGGTTAGCGAGGAGAAGTCAAGCGTTGGTCGACGGTACTATTTGGACCGGACCGGTTCGTGAGTTCGGAGTAAATCGGTGCGGTTTGTGGATCTCTGATTTGATCAAATCTGGATGAGCATAGGAGGGTCTTAGTGCGTGAGATCTGTTTCAGATTTGAGGTCGTGCGACGTCGTTTAGTATTAGTAAGCTGGACTCCTAGGCGACGCCTTTTTTATTAGTAGCGCTTGTTTAGTGTAGCGAAGCTAGATTTGAGTTATCGTTGAGGCCAAATCTGTGGGACTTTTTCCTTAGCACTAAGATCTGGGTTGCCGATGAGATCTGAATAAGTCGGTGTTGACACTTTCACTGTAGCATAGATTGAAGGATATAAATGTTAAGTAGCGATCGACACTTAACCATTTTCAACCCGACATTTCCAATTTCCTTTCCAGAGAAAACCTCGATTGGTATTGTTCATTCGAACCCTTCTCCGCTAGAATACCGTCGATTTCCGCTGTTGTTTGGAGCGAGATTGGTGGCGCTGGGTTCTTCTTTCTTAGCTCTTTATATTGATACCAGTTTGGAGCTTTGGATCTGGCATGGTGAGGAATGCGAAGTAGTTGCAGGTTCGAGTATCTTCGTGAATTTCTGGTCGACAGTTCTTCCGATCTGTCTGAGCTTTTGGGTAAGCTTTCCTTAGTGTTTTAAGCCTAGATTTAGAGCTGGATAATGCTTTGTGGATTTTTAGTAGCTGAGTTAGGCTACGCAGTTGGGAACTATAAGCTAGATGAGCTTTGGTGAAAGCTGATTTATAGATATCTTGACAGATTCGGGCTTGAAGGCACTTCCCGTCTGAGTTTTTTGAGAAGCTGGTGAGTAGCAGATTTGAGAAAGCTGTTGGAGCTACGTTTTGTGTGATCTTTTGAGGTAGAAGTGAGGTTTGAGGTATGGATTGAGCCCCTGTAAATAGCTTTGGGCATGGACATGTTTATTTTTCTTGTTGAGAACTTGTATACGTGACTTTGTGAACAGATTTGATTTACTATGCATTGTTGTATGATCTGTTTCACGCACTGGTTATTGTATGCATTGGATTCTGATTATTGAATGGCATTCATGCATACATATTGAGCCTGATATTCGATTGATGACCCGAGTCGAGCTAGCATTGTGATCGGCCGACTGAGTTGTCGTGCCTAAAAGGTCAAATGCTATCATCGGAGTGGTGGCCGGCTGAGTTGTCGTGCCTGAAGACCACCGAGCTATGATGGTCGACGGATCCGAATATCACGGACCGATTATTTCCACCGGCTGATTGGCTGTGCGTGGTGTTGGAGGCTCACTTGAGATTGTCTGCTGAGTTGTTGGCCTTCATCACCGATTCCTTTGATAACAATCATGCATGTCATAACTTGAAGTATAGCATGTTGCATGATTTGCTTGTTTTTAGATGGTTCTTCGTACTGATGTTTGACCTCTTTAAGTTTCCCTGTTTTTGGGCTGCCTTGTTCTGTATTAGCTTTGGCAAGTTCTTCAGGTAACCAGGCTGGGAAGAGTGGAGCTTCAGCTGGTCGATCCCCTTTCTGATTTGAGTCCCAGTGTTATGTATTTATATTGAGCCAGGGGATGTCCTGTGCCTTTATTTATTTGAGTTTTGATTTTGACTGACTCTGTGATTTATTTTCCTTTGTGACTATTTGTTTGTTGCTTACCTCTGAGATTTTGATAGATGCCGCCGAGGGGAGGTAGGAGTAGGATCGCTAGGCAGGTAGATGGGGAGTCTAGAGATCCGGGCAGTGATGAGGATATTGAGCAGCCGAGTATACCCTTGCGTCGTCGTACTAGGCAGAAGGAGGTAGAGGATGTGACTCGACAGATTGGTGAGATGGAGCTAGTTTTGGCTAGGTTCCAGCGGATGAATCCTCCAAAATTCACTGTTTCCGAGGGTGGCGTGATGGCTGAAGGCTGGCTAGAGCATATGGAGGAGTTGTTTGATGCGGTGGAGTACTCTCAAGAGAGAAGACTGAAACTAGCGGTTTTGCAGTTGAGGGAGAATGCTCAGCGCTGATGGAAGGGTACTTCCTGAATCTTGAGGGAGAGTGGGGCTATGATTACTTGGGAAAGCTTCTGTGCAGCGTTTCGACAGGAGTATACCCCGGAGTCCTACTACAACAACCGTGAGCGAGAGTTTGACAATCTGATGCAAGGGGAAATCAAGGTGTCCGAGTACGCCAGGCGGTTTTCCTCGCTTCTGTCGTATGTTCACCATGTGGCTAACCAGGAGAGAACAAAGAGGAACAAGTTTTTGAGAGGTATGAAGTCTGAGTTGTTCCGGATGGTGTTGGCTGGTTCTCCTGTGACTTATGCTGAGGCCGTGGATAGAGGGTGGATATTGAGGAGAGTCTGTTGGAGGCATAGGCTCAGGTTTAGCCGACAACTGGACGTACTTTTCAGCCTGTGCCGGAAGCAATGCCTTCATTTCAACCTCCTCAGACTTCACAGCAGTCTAATCACCAGAGGTTCATGCCTCGAGGAAAGAAGTTTAAGAGACGATCAAATTCGAGTTCTTCTGGTTCTGTGAGTTCTGGTAGCAGTGGCTCTGGAGGAGTGATGTGTGGTCGGTGCGGAGGTCGCCATATGACTACATAGTGCCATGGAGTTCATGGTCTTTGCCATAATTGTGGGCAGCCTGGACATTTCTCTAGGGTGTGTCCGAGGGGAGCACAGTCTTCGAATCAGTCGCAGCAAGGTTCTGCTGGTGGATCTTCGCATAGACAACAACCTTTTGTTCAGTCCCAACGATCAGGTTTCCAACCACGAGAGCTGTCTAGGTTTGGATGATATTTTTGACCTCAGTTTTCAGGACCGCAGCAAGCTCAGGTGAACGTCTTGACGAGAGAGCAGGTGGAGGATAGGCCAGAAGGAGTTATTGCAGGTACTTGTGTTATCTTTGACTTTCCTACACAAGTTTTGTTTGTCACAGGATCATCACACTCCTTTATATCTGATTTGTTTGCGTATGAGTGTGGGTTGAGAATTACCCCACTGTGTGATGTCGTGTCTGTATCTACTCCTGCTGGTGCATGGTTGATGTCCCGTGAGGTGGTGTTGGATTGTGTGATTTGGTTTGATGAGAATGTGTTGGTGACAAATCTGATTGCTTTGGGAATTAGATATTTTTACTGTATCTTTGGTATGGACGTGTTGTCCAGTAATAGAGAAACTGTAAATTGTCTCCATGGTGTAGTGAGATTTAGGCCTCGTTTTGGGGAGAAATGGGATTTCTATGGTGCTGATTCACGATCGAAGATCCCACTAGTGTCTTCCATGGAAATGTTCAGTTTGTTGTCGTAGAGAATTCAGGGTTTATGATCTATGTCTTGGATGTTTCCCATGAATCGAGAGTAGGGTTGAGTGATGTCCATATTGCTCGTGAGTTTCCAGACGTGTTTCCGGATGAGATTCCAGGATTCCCTTCGAAGCGAGAGATTGATTTCAGTATAGAGCTTGTGCCAGGGACAACCTTGATTTCTAGAGCTTCGTATCGGTTGGCGCCAGTTGAGTTGAAGGAACTCAAGGATCAGTTGCGTGATCTTTTGTAGAAAGGCTTCATCATACCGAGTATGTCGCCTTGGGGAGCTCCGATTCTTTTTGTGAAGAATAATGATGGATCTATGAGGATGTGTGTGGATTTCCGGCAGTTGAATAAAGCAACGATTAAGAACAAGTATCCTTTGCCGATGATTGATGACTTGTTCGACCAGTTGCAGGGATCGACAGTGTATTCTAATATTGATCTGCGATCTGGTTATCATCAGTTGCGGATTAGAGATGCTGATGTGGCGAAGACGGCTTTCAGGACGAGATATGGGCATTATGAATTTCTAGTGATGCTGTTTGGGTTGACTAACGCTCCTGCTGTCTTCATGGATTTGATGATTCGCGTCTTTAGTGAGTATATTGATCATTTTGTGATTGTCTTCATAGATGAAATCCTGGTGTATTCGAGGAGCTACAGAGAGCATAAAGAGCACTTGAGACTGGTGTTGCAGAAACTGAGAGACTCGCAACGGTATGCTAAGTTCAGCAAATGTGAATTTTGGTTGTATAGAGTTGTCTTTCTGGGTCTTGTCATTTCAGCGCAAGGTATTTCCGTAGATCAGAGCAAGGTCGAAGCAGTTATTAACTGGGAGCGACCTAGTAATGTTTTCGAGATCCGAAGTTTCTTAGGATTGGCTGGCTACTATAGACGTTTTATTGAGAAGTTCTCTTCGATAGCCAGGCCTATGACTCAGTTGACCCAGAAAGATAGGAAGTTTGTTTGGACTGAAGAGTGTGAGTCTACTTTTCAGTTGCTTAAGGAGAAGTTGACTACTGCTCATGTGTTGGCTTTGCCATCGGGTTTTGGAGGTTATGTAGTGTTCTCTGATGCTGCTCGGAGTGGTTTGGGATGTGTGTTGATGCAGAACGGGCGAGTGATAGCTTATGCGTCTCGACAGTTGAAACCTCATGAGACGAGATTGCCAGTCGAAGATTCCTTTGGTCTCTGCGATGGAGATGTTTAGCCTGTTGTCGTTAGAGAGCGTACTTTTTGTGATCTATGCTTTAGATGCATCCTTCTCTTCGTGCGTAGAGCTTGGTGATATGCCTGTTGCTCTTGATTTCCCCGATGTGTTTGAGGAGATTCCTGGTTTTCCTCCGAGGATGGAGATCGACTTCAGCATTGAGTTGGTACCTGGTACAACTCTGATTTCATGCACTTCGTAACGTTTAGCGCCAGCTGAGTTGAGAGAGTTAAAGGTGCAACTTAGTGATTTGCTGGAGAAAGGTTTTATTTGACCGAGCATGTCATAGTTGGGAGCTCCTATCTTGTTTGCGAAAAAGAAGGATGGTTCGATGAGGATTTGCATCGACTTCCGGCAACGGAATTGTTAGAGTAGATGCCCAACTAGCCAACTTGTGGCATGTGGGTTTTATAGACTCTTGTACAAACAGTATTTATATATGATATTCGCATTTACTTATATGGCGTTCTTTACTTTCATTATGTGTGTAATGATTTACAATTGCGTTGAGTAAAGACCTAGAAGGCACTTAAGCGTATGTTAGATGTGATAGTGGGTATGACGGCTATCATGAAACACATCTAATAGTCGCTGTGTATTCTGAACATGTTCCTAGTCGATTGGGCCGTCAAATGAGGATAAGGCCGCCCGAGTTCGAGACTAGTATCTGCGATGCGAAGTACCATGTTTCATTGGTAGGGAACATTGTGATGTTCTGAGCATGAAGATAGATAGTGACCTGGTGATCTATCGAACTATCCGGATCCCCAACAGGAATAAGGCAACAATGAAGAATAAGTACCATTTATCGAGGATCGATTATCTGTTTGACCAATTTCAAGGTTCATCCATGTATTCGAAGATCGATCTGCATTTGGGGTACCATCAGTTGCGCATTCGGGAGCAAGATGTTGCGAAAACTGCGTTTCGTACGAGGTATGAGCATTATGAGTTTTTGGTTATGCCTTTTGGTTTGACGAATGCCTCGGAAATTTTCATGGATTCGATGAATCGAGTATTTCGAGAGTTCATCGATTCGTTTGTGATTGTTTTCATCGATGACATCTTGGTGTACTCGAAGACTGCGATGCAGCACAAACATCATTTGAGGCTGGTTCTCCAGACACTTCGAGACTCGCAGCTGTATGCTAAGCTCTCCAAGTGCAAGTTCTGGTTGGACAGGATTGTATTTCTGGGTCATGTCGTTTCAACTGAAGGTATTTATGTGGATCCCAATAAAGTTGAGGTTGTTGTTAACTGGGAGCGTCCCAAGAATGTTTCAGAGATTCGTAGTGTCTTAGGTCTGGCTAGCTATTATCGGCGCTTTATAGAGGGATTATCTAGTATATCTAATCCTATGACGCAGTTGACCCAGAAAGACAACTGATTTGTTTGGACTGAGCAGTGTGAGAACGGATTTCTGTTGCTCAAATAGAAGCTAACTACAACACCAGTGTTGTATTTGCTGTTAGACCTGGATTTGTATTAAGATTTGTTTGTTGATTGTATCGGTTTTTGGGAGTTTCCTACTGGTCAAATCTTTGTCAGAGAGTTTGGTTGGCATTTTCGAGTCTCAAATAGCATTTGGAGCAATTCTGGAAGTTTTCGTGTTTTTGAGTATCAGCTGGTTTTGTGAGCTAGCAGCTGGTCGGTGGAAAAACCAGTCGAAGCGTGTTTTAGAGAGAGATTCCTGAAACGCTGTCGTTTGCGTGAAGTCTGGTTGCACGTGTTGCGATCAGCAGGTGCATTAGTGTATTTGCGTTGAGGATCAAAACGACTGCGTTTAGATTAGTTGGCGCGACGTCGTTTCGATGTTGCGTCTGGTACCAGGTGGTGGATTTGCGTGCGAGTGTCTGCTGGTTATTCAACAGGAGTAGATGTCAATGCGGGTCAACTTTCCTGTAGCTCGAAGAGGAAACGTCGTCGTTTCGTTGTTGCAACTGGGAGTCCAGTTGCAAGTGAGTTTCACCGCTGTTGCTTGCTGCTGGTATTTTGCGAGAGCTAGCGACTTGAGTACGTTAGTGGAGCGACGTCGTTTGAATTAGTTGCAACGCTGCGTTTTGAGGTTGCGACTGGAACCAGCAGAGAGAAGCGTTGCGTTGTTTTGGCGACTGGATACCCAGCTGCTAGTGTAGTATCCTGTGCGACGTCGTTTGAGTAAGTAGATGCGACGCCGTTTTGAGAACCAGCCGTTGGTTTGTTTTGCGATTGTTTTAGCGTATTGATAATCAGCAGTTGGTTCCTTGCGTCTGCTGCTTGTAGTGTTCCTGTTGATTTTGTCGTTGGACAATTATTGGTTTTGATTTCCAGTCGTTGCAAGTGTTATTTATAGGAAGACTTGTTCTTCGAGTTTGTGGTATCAATTCCATACTTAGCAAATATTTCCAGCCTTTCGTTCCTTATCCTTCGAACCCTAGAACACTGTTCAGCCGTGAGCTTTTCGGCAATTTCCCGTCGTTTCCGGTGGTTGTTTTGCTCGTGC
>KV018191.1:0-13222 GCA_001598015.1 Dorcoceras hygrometricum
CCAGTCTATTTCATATCCAAAATAATATCGTTTTTACATCGAAAAATCAGAGAAATTTGCGGAAGCAAAAAATTTGAAAAATGTAATTACATCAACAAAAAGAAATCTGCACCAGCCCCAGAACTGATCTTGTTCTTCTTCTTCTACCTGCTCTTCATTCTTATCTGGGTGGAGAAGTAAGGGGTGAGTGTTTGGGGAAACACTCAGCAAGTGGGGGATACCATTCGAGCAAACAACAAATATACATATATATATATGACTGAATTCAGAGCAGAACATAACTAGAACAGAGCAGAGCATAACAGAGCAGAGCATAGCATAACAGAGCATAGCATAGCATAACAGAGCATGGCATGACAGATAGCACTGATGATTACTTCGTGTCTATGGTTTACTGATCAGTCCTAAGTTTTGCTCCTCTAAGGGATCGAGGCCATGTGGTTACACCAAGTAACCCAGAGTGCGGAATATTCCGTAAACCCATATAACGACAGAATCGTGTCTATGGTTTACTGATCAGTCCCTAGTTTTACTCCTCTAAGGGGTCGAGGCCATGTGGTCACACACAGTAACCCAGAATCCGAAATATTCCATAGACCCATATTACGATAGCAAAAATCTGTGCAAGCGGAGTTTGAATGAGGTAAAACAATCTGAACAAAAGGTGCTCGAATAGTAGACGAAGAACTGAACTTTCGAAATGAATATATATAATATAACCAACAAAGTATATATTAGCAAAAGCCCACTTACAATTCAAGTTTTCGGGTGAAATCTGGTAGCACGAAATCGGAAATCTTCGTACGAAGTTTTGACAGTAGGTCGATTGCACGAAACCTTACTAAGTCTCGCACGCGCTGGATCGTAGCTGTGCAGGGTGAATAAACTGGCAGCAGAACTCCTGGACTACGTCGCAACTTGCGCAGGACTTTGGCTAAGAATCTGCTAGAATTTCCGCAGCACTTTGTCGCGAAGAAATGTTGCTTTTCTGACTGTGAATTTCGAAATGGTGTGAGGAATTCTGTGGTCGTCCTCTGGTATTTATAGGCACAGAGGTGAGGAAGTCGAGCGTCAGCCATTAAGGCCCTTAATTCCCTAATTACGTCGACTGTTACAAAATCATTAACGTAGGCATTGATTTGGGTGAGTAAATCGATCATTAATCCCCTAAATCGGCCGTTACCGCGTGAAAATTCTACCTTGCACACGTGAAACCTCTCTTTGAATTTTCAAGGTGAAGCTTTCTGTTCAAGAATCTTGCTTCGCATCAAGAACTTTCGTGGAGGAGATGAAGTCTGCGTCGCTAAACGCCAGCTGCTGAATTTGTGTCGCTGCTGAATTTACGTCGCTGCTGAATTTGCGTCGCTGCTGAATTTGCGTCGCTGCTGGTTTCACTTCACGCTCCACGACTGATCTTTAGTGTTAAGTCAAAACGTTGTCGTCTCAACTTACTCAAGCGGCACCGTTTGGATATCGTTGTAAAGCACCTGCTGGTTATCTTTAAGTAATACGCCTGCTGAAATCTTGCATCAGCTGATTCAATATAACTGTGACTACCTGCTGGTTTGATCATCGCACAAGCCATCTGCTGAATCTTTAGCGCGAAGGCAAAACGCTGTCGTATCGACTTATTCAAACGATATCGTTTTTCTATTGCTAAAATTCCAGTATCAACTGCTGAATTAGCGATCAGCAGGCCCCGTGCTAATTTCTCACAAAAATCCCTCGCTTCTGGTTCCATACGAAACACTCAAACGCAGCGTTTCAACTTATCGAAACGACGTCACTTCACTTCTACGACGGGTTTCCCAAACCAGCAGCTGTTCACTCTAAACTTACGCATCTGCTGATCCAGCAGTAAATCACTTAACATGTTGACCAACACGTGTCATTCTCTCGAACACTCTCGTGCTAAAAGCCACGCCTGCCAGCAGCCTCTAAGATCGAAACGACGACGTATCATCCCTTCCGCTTCAGTAACCAATTTAACGCGCAGCTGCTGGTTCCATGAAACGATGGCGCCATCAACTGCTGAATTTCGACCACCTGCTGATTTTCGACCAATAGGTATAAATTTTTTATTTTTTTTTCGGGTTTTCACATCCTAATTCCAGTGTGTAAAACTCAAAGAACATTCAGTTCAGATTTATAGAGTTAATCTTCGAGTTATCTTTTGGTTTACATTTGTAAACAGTTCTTGTTGATAAAAGAACCAGAAGATTTACAGTACTAAAAAATCATTGTATTTCACTTTAATAAATTCATATTGAGTCTATAACAAACGTGCTACGTAAAGCCGTTTGAGTAAAATCAAAGTGTTAGTAAACAGCTGCTGCGTCTGCACGTATTTGGATATTTCTAGGAGTTCACTTGGAGCGTGGCTCAGTGACCGGGTGTTTACAATGTCTGTACTCATCAAAACCTTCTAGTGGAACCTTCATGAAAGGAAGAAGGGGAAACGTAGGATTTGATATCCGAACTTCCATAAACAAATCTCTTGAACTTGCACTTGTCAACCCCCCCATTCTGAACTCCTAAGGCTGTTTTCGATCCATATTGATCCTATCAATTGGTATCAGAGCTTGCGCTATCTCAGTATTGAACAGTTTGTTATTTGTGATTTATATATTTCAATATGTCTACCTCTCACAACAAGATTCCTATGTTTTCTAAGGAGGACTATGATGACTGGAAGATCAGAATGCAAGCGCACTTAGCTGCTCAAGACGATGATATGTGGTCAGTCATCACTCATGGTCCAATGAAGATCAACAAAGCATTCGCGACATCTGATGGTGCACCTGAGTATGTAGAAAAGAGGAGACATGAGTATACTAACGAGGAGAAAAAGAAAGAAAACTTGGACAATGTGGCCAAAGATATCCTATACAAGACGCTGGAAAAAAATATGTTCAGAAAAATCAAAACCTGTACCACTGCCAAGGAGATTTGGGAGAAGATAATACAAATCTGTGAGGGAAATGATGAGACAAAGGAGAACAAGCTTACTGTGGCCCAGCAAAAATATGAGTCCATAAAGATGAAAGATGGAGAAACCATGGCGGAGTTCGATGAGAGTTTTAGTGCTGTGGTGATAGAGCTTACCAGCTTGGGAAAATAGTACAGCAACCGAGAGCTGGCACTCAAAGTGATGAGAGCGTTGTCCAGGGAGTGGGATGTTAAGACTTGGCGATGTGGGAATCGAAAGATCTGAACAAGTTGGAGCTTCATGATACATGTACCACTGCGAAGGAGATTTGGGAGAAGCTAATACAAATCTGTGAGGGAAATGATGAGACAAGGAGAACAAGCTTACTGTGGCCCAGCAAAAATATGAGTCCATCAAAATGAAAGATGGAGAAACCATGGCGGAGTTCGATGAGCGTTTCAGTGATTTGGTGATAGAGCTTACCAGTTTGGGAAAAGAGTACAGCAACCGAGAGCTGGCACTCAAAGTGATGAGAGCATTGACCAGAGAGTGGGATGTTAAGACAATGGCGATGCGGTAATCCAAAGATCTGAACAAGCTGGAGCTTGATGATCTGTTCGCAAATCTAAAAGCGTATGAGTTTGAGCTAGAGACAAGATCTGAAGCTGGACCCTCAACATCCCAACCAACCAAAGCATTGGCGGCAACAACATCTGAATAGTGCTCTCCAAGCACTAGCAAGACAGCTGATCAATTCAGCAACGACGTCATGTCCCTCTTCGTTAAGAAGTTTGGGAAATATCTGAGAAGATCCTACAACCCTTCATTTAATTACAGCAATGTCCATAAAAATGATAAAGTTATCACTGATCAAACTTGTTTTAACTGTGGTCATCCAGGACACTTTGCTGCTGACTGTAACAGGCCAAGGAAGGAGGATAGATCCAAGAAAGATGAGAAGAAAGACGAAAGATCAAAGGAAAGATCCAAAGAAAGAAGAATGAGGACAAGATCTGATAAGAGGCCCAGCAGAAAGAACGATCGCAAAGTACTGGTTGCTGAGGAGAGCAACCAAAACTGCACGGACACAGATTCCGATTCCTCATCAAGCAGCTCTTCTTCAAGCGATAGTGAACAGGAGGAAGTTCATTGCCTAATGGCTAACCAATCTTCAGATGATGTGGTATTCGATTTTTCAAATACTGAATTTACACGGGAGGATCTAATCACTGCATTAAATGAAATGGTCCAAGAGTACCGTAAGATTTCTCAGACATTCGAGGAAGTCAAAGCTAAAAACCTAGATTTGAAAAATAGTTCAATGGAACCAAGATCTGTTCAACTTGGTGAAACTGACAGTTTCCAAATCGAGTTGAGTAAGCTAAAGGCTGAGAATGATTCGTTGAGATTAAGATCCTGTGAGATCAAAGCAGAAAATGAAAGGTTAAATGAAGTGATGAGCTCCTGGACCAAGTCTTCTGTTTCTTTGAGCAAGCTGCATGAGGCTCAAAATCCATTAAATGATAAATCTGGCTTGGGCTTCAATGTTGGTGAAAGCAGCGCTGAAGAAACCAGTACTCAATCACATCTGGTATATGACAAGTTCAAAAAGATGAGCTTTGTCAAAGCCAGTGTGATATATGACAACCGCGAGTCAGTGAGGTATGATGACCAGAACTCTTCAAAGCCGAATCAAAAAGGAAAAGCTGGTATCGGTTATCTTAGACCTGATAACTCCAAGCCAAGCTGGCTAAAGAACAGACTTGACAAAGATAAGCAAAAGCTGGTTCTAAGTCGTTTGTTTCTCACGAGCCTAGGCTTAGTTCGAAGAAGGTAAAATCCGTTTGGAGAAAGGTTCAGCCAAGGAGAGATCTGAATGGTCAAAATATCAAACCAAAACTCAACAGATCTCACAATATTTCTGCACAAACCCTTATGGACTATCATACTGGGAAAACTGTTAAGGTAATTCAAGTATGGGTCCCGAAAGGTGTAATCCGATCTAGACCCAAGTAAAAGTGGGTACCAAAATCTTCTTTTATGATTGCAGGATAACAGTTACAAAGCTGGAGATGAATCAATCATTTGGTATCTTGATAGTGGGTGTGCAAGAAACATGTAGGGAACCCAAAGCTGCTATCAGATGTTACTCCACACAAAGGAGCAAAGATAGTTTTTGGTGATAACTCACATGGTAACACTGTGGGTAAGGGTAAGCTTACCCACGGTAACATTTAAATATCTGATGTTTTAGTCGTTGATAATTTGCGCTATAATTTGATTAGCATAAGTCATCTATGTGACAAGGGTTACATAGTTAACTTTCAACAGCAAACATGCACAGTTCAGAGTCCAAATGGTCTGACTGTGTTGGTAGTTAAAAGATCGGGAAACACCTACATTATCAACTGGTCAGAGCAGATGGGATCTGAACAAATCTGCCTTGCAGCTAACTCTTCCAAGAGCTGGTTGTGGCATCAGCGAATGAATTATCTAAACTTTAAAACGCTTGCCCATTTGAGTCAGCATGAACATTGTTGCTGGTTTCCCCAAAATCAATTTTTCTAAGGACAAGATCTGTGCCACATGTCATCTTGGTAAACAAATCCGTTCTACTTTTAAAAAGAAAAGCGGTAAACGTTCTTCCCGAAGCTTAGAGCTTTACATATGGATCTCTTTGGTCCTATTCCTGTAACTAGCTTAGGTGGAACGAAATACACTCTAGTCGTTGTTGACGATTTTACAAATTTACTTGGGTGTTGTTTTTAAAAGCAAAATCTGACATCGTTGACCAGCTCATTCGGCTTTTAAACCGTTTACAAAATGACAGATATTGTACAGTCAACAGGATAAGAAGTGATCGTGGTACCGAGTTTTTAAATCATAAATTAACTTCTTATTTGGAAGACTTAGGAATAATGCATGAGCTTTCAGCAGCTAGAACTCCTCAGCAGAACGGGCTGGCTGAGAGGAGAAATCGCAACTTTAAAAGAAGCTGCTAGATCTATGATTGCTTATTCTTGCATTTCGCAAAAATTCTGGGTAGAAGTAGTTAATAAATCTTGCTACACTCAAAACAGATCTATGATTAAAAAGTTGCACGATAAAACCCCTTATGAGATCTGGAGTGGCAAGAAACCTGATATATCATACTTCAGGGTGTTTAGGTGCAGGTGTTTCATTCATAATAATGGTAAAAAGCACCTAACAGCTTTTGATGCAAAATATGATGCAGGTATCTTACTAGGTTATTCAGCAGTGAGCAAATCTTATCGAGTTTTCAACAATCGAAGTCTGACTGTTGAAGAATCAGCACACGTTGTCTTTGATGAGACAAGCTTTAGATCCAACTCAACTGCGAGCCTCAACGATTTGTGCACACGTCTAGAATCATCCAGCATTGATGACTCATATGATGATGTGTCACAACAAAGATACTCAGCAGAGATACAACCAGTGCTGGACACACCGCATGACAATGCTCAACAAGATCTGAAAGGTAATCCAGTAGTAATCGATTTAACTAACGTTGAGTCAACGCAGGATCATATCTCTCCAAGCGTGCTTGCTGCTGGAGCTGAAGCGACGAATGCTCAAGATGCTGTCAAATAGATGTTGCACAAACAGATCTCGCCACACAACGATCAACATCTGATGCACAAAATACGAGCACTTCTCACCCAACATCTGGTTCAAATTTGGAGCAAGGACCTTATCAATTGACATCAAACAATCCAGATGTGGCTATCCAGCAAGACATCCAAGCAGAACAGGAAGGAAACCAAATTGGACTTGATCTCCGATGAATAGAAATCATCCACCCGAGCAGGTCATAGGTAACATCGAATCTCTTGTTCGCACACGAAGACGGCTTATCCATGATCATTTTTATTCAGCATTCATCTCACATATAGAACAAAAAACAAATAGATGAAGCCTTAGAAGACCCAAGCTGGGTAGATGCAATGCAAGAAGAACTTAATCAGTTCAAGCGAAATCATGTTTGGCAACTTGTACCTAGACCTTGTAATCATTCAGTGATAGGAACTAGATGGGTCTTTAGGAACAAACTGAATGAAGATGGAATAGTAACAAGAAACAAAGCTAGACTAGTTGCTCAGGGCTTTAGGCAAATGGAAGGCATATATTTTGATGAAAGCTTTGCACTTGTAGCTATATTAGAATCTATTCGTATGTTCTTAGCATATGCTGCACTTAAAGATTTTAAAATCTTTCAAATGGATGTTAAGAGCGCATTTCTTAATGGCATCTTAACTGAATACCAGACGAAAAGCAATAGGCCCTGCTCCCAAGTCGTGTTGAATCAGAGCTCTTCGAGTCAGAATGAATAGTATCGGTTGCACAACCTCGTCGCTTCGTAAATCATACATATCCAGATTATGTTTATAAATTGGACAAAGCTCTATATGGGTTGAAGCAAGCACCCAGAGCCTGGTATGATACACTATCTAAATTCCTTATCGAGCATGAATTCACAATAGGCACTGTTGATAAGACACTATTTAAATTTGTCAAAGCTGATCATGTTCTGTTAGTTCATATTTATGTTGACGATATCATATTTGGGTCAACTAACCCCAAGCTATGTCAAAAGTTTATAAGCTGATGCAGGACAAATTTGAGATGAGTATTATGGGAGAGCTGACATTCGTTCTGGGATTACAAGTTAGACAGCTGGAAAATGGAATTTTCATTAACCAAGCCAAGTATACGAAAGAACTGCTGAAGAAATTTGGCATGGACAATTGTTCAGCAGCTGCGACCCCAATGAGCTCATCACTCAAGCTAGACAAAGACGAAGATGGATCTGCCATTGAGGTATCCCTATTGTGAGACCTGAAAATCTAATAAAGATTAATTGTTGTATTTGAATCAATTTTTGAGGATTTCGGATGGTTCGGATCTAAATTTGGAAGTTTGGTTTGTATTTTCGGGTCAGATTTCACATTTAGAATAATTCTGGAAGTTTCCGAATTTTTGAATTTTGAGGAGAAATCTGATTTTTTTTGTTATAGATCTGTTTTGTGAGATCTGGTCTAGTCAATGAGAGAAATCTGCTTCCGTGGGTGTAGCGCTAGGCTGAGATCTGTTCAGATTTTCTGAGAAATCTGGTATCGTGGCAGTAGAGATCTGTTCATAGTTTCCCAGCGTGTTTTTGTGTGTTGTTCCTAAACGCCGCCGTTTGAATTAGTTAATTCGACTCCGTTTTGAGTGTAACGCGTGCGTAAGAGATCTGTTCGCGTGGGTAGAGGTATGCTTGCATGGTTATGTATTGAGGTACAAAACGTCGTCGTTTTCGAGCATGTCTCGCTTGGAAATGAAATCTGGTTGTTGGTGAATCGGATGCCAACGCGGGTAAACAGCTTCTAGCAAGCGTGAGATCTGTTGTAGCGGGGAAGTGATGCTACGTCGTTTCGATTTAGTAGCAGAATCCTCGATACGTCGGCGTATTGTTTAGTTGCGTGTTTGTTAGTGTTAGTGTTGGGAATCAGATTTGTGTGTGAGCGCTGGGTCCAGGGCGAGAGATCTGGTTGGCGCTAAAATCTGATGTAGAGATCTGTTTTGCCGCTGTATCATCGTTTTGCTATTTAGGACATTTCGTTGAATGAGGGATCTGTTTCAGCGGCTAGCGACGTCGTTTGCTTTGCGCGTTGGAGAGGGGTAGCGAGGTCTGTTATCGCGTGTATTTAGAAGTCTACTAACAGCTTTGTAGTGTGGGGACTTAAACATCGCCGTTTTGCGGTTAGCGTGCCAGTGTATAGAGTAGCGTGTGATCGCTGGTTGTGCTTTGTAGTGTCGGGGACTTAAACATCGCCGTTTTGCGGTTAGCGTGCCAGTGTATAGAGTAGCGTGTGATCGCTGGTTGTGCAATGCAGCGTTTAGCTTTCTCTTCAGATTTCTCCAGCGTTTGGTTTTAGCAATCGTACTTCTCCTGCAAGTGTTTAGCTTAGCGTGTTTCCAGATTTCTCTTGCGCGTGGTTGGTCGCTGTTTAGCGCTTTTGTTCAGATTCCTCCAGCGTTTTATGTGAGCGATCAGAATTCTCCAATGGTTGCGCGACGTCGTTTCGTTGCTGAGCATTGCCTAGTGCATGCGTTGGTTGCTTGAATGATCTGTTTATGCCGGTATTATTTTAGCAGATTTCTCGTGTTTATATAAGGAGCAGGACTTGGTCTTTGTTTCATTAATTGAGACTCCATACTTAGCTAAATATCATCCCGACTTTCTTTCTTCGTCGCGAACCCTAGAGTACTGTTCAACGCGATTTTCATCCACAAATTGCCCCCGTTTCCCGTCTCCGTTTTGGGCAAAGTCGGTGGCGCTGCACTCCTTGGTAGTTTCTCTTTCAATTAATGCCAGCTACAAGGTTTGAATTAGCCTTGGAGTGAGATCGCGAAGCAGCAGCAGTAGCTCCCATTGTTCGTGCGTTTGCTGTGTGCAGGTAGCACTTCAGTTTAGCTTTGAGATCTTACTCATAGCTTTGAATTAAGCTTCTTGTTGAGTTGAATTGTTAGAGTAATCGCTGGTTTGAGCGTATACTCCCAGCCGTGAGTTACTGTGATTTGCCGTGACCTGTTGAGTAGTTCTTGAGATCTTTTTGTGCGTGTTGTGTAGCAGGTTCCGTCCAGATTTCTAGTGATCGTGTGTTGGTGAGCTTAGAACCAGATTTTAGTTCTTTACTGTAGGCAGTAAATTGTGGAAGGTCCCTTAACAGATTCCAGCTTCTGGGAAACTTTGTGGAGTTTTTCCATGAGCCGTGAGGAAGCATAGTTATATAGATTGTTGGTACCGCACCTTGGTGGATTCTTTTTGAGGTATTCTGCCGTGTAAGGTACGAATCGAGCTTGTATTACAGCTTTGAGATAGGCATGGGGATGTATTATGTGTTATATAGTTGTGCCGAGTGTTTGCGTAGAGGCAAGCTGTGTATATTATGCATGTCTATTGGCTAAACTATCTGGTGTATTACCTGCTGTTTGGTGATCTGTTGAGTTGCTATGCATGTGATTATTCGAATGCCTTTGTTGTATTTTCTGGCATTACACGTACATGCACCATGTTAAGCATGTTACTGCATGTGCATAGCATATTGAGCCAATGGTTCCTTTGTTAGCCATGATATGTTGCTCCGTTGGAGCTCTTCCCTCGTGGTGCGGTGCGGTGTTGCATAACCATGATTGAGTGCAGCTGGAGGATGTTGGTTGAGTTGTTCCCAGTCCTCAGTTGCAGCAGCTGGATGATGTTGGTTGAGTTGTTCCCAGTTCTCAGTTGCAGTGACCTGGATAGAGGTTGGCGAGTGGTTGGTCCACGTGGGACATGGCGGGTGGCTCTCGTGCAGGTGCGGCGATGAGCCACTCTATTTTCCACTGGGTGCGATCGGGTAGCTTCCGAAGCTCGATGATGTGTCACAGTTGTCGTTTCCTATTCGTTTGGCCTTCCGGTTGTTACCGATGTTCTTTGTACCGCTCATGCATTTGCACGACATGATACATTGCATGCTGTATCTGATTGTTGTTTTATGTTGCTCTTCGTACTGGGGTTTGACCCCGATGTCCCTCTGGGGCTGGTTGTTTTGTTGTCTGCTTGTTGTTCAGGTCTCCCAGGTTATTCCGCTGGTCTTGGTGTTGATCCAGCTGGAGGTGCCCCAGGTGGTGTGTAGAGTGTCCCAGTTAGCATATAGCATATATGTATCAGTTCTATTAGCCGGGGATGTCCTATGCTTTGTGTCTTCCAGGTTATTCCGCTGGTCTTGGTGTTGATCCAGCTGGAGGTGCCCCAGGTGGTGTGTAGAGTGTCCCAGTTAGCATATAGCATATATGTATCAGTTCTATTAGCCGGGGAGTGTCCTATGCTTTGTGTCTTCGGTTGTTGTATTAGCTGGATAGTACTTGTTAAATGCTATACTGTCGTATTATGGCTTTTAGCCGCGAATGTTTTATTAAACTGGGATATTTTGATGTATTGTGGTATTTTAAAATTATGTTTTCTTCGTCAGGCCAAAAGCGAACAAATTTTTAGCCACTTTTTAAAGTGCTTCTGCTATGTTTACATGATTTGACTCTATGTTGTGTACGAGGCCTGACATTTTTGGTATCAGAGCTTAAACTGGGATAAGCTCGATTTCTTTGATAACATGTGAGTCTAGGCACAGTAGTTGTTCGTTGGTTTGTGCTTGTCTGCTTGAATTACTTGCTTGTGTGCTTACCTTTGAGTGTCTTGTAGAGATGCCGCCTAGGAGAAGAGGCAGAGCTAGTTAGCAAGCGGTGGTTGATTCGAGGACTCCGGTTAGTGCTGATAGAGAGGATGCCTCCCAACCGAGTGTTCCTTTGGGATTTAGTGAGAGTCAGTCTTCAGCCTTTCTCGCTCTTGCTAATGCTGTCAACAGAGCGGTTGACCTTATGGAAAGCTTTGCAGTTGGACAGACTTGAGTGCAGCAGTCGACAGGACAAAGTGTGGATCTTGTGCCATCTGGAACGTCGTCCTCCCAGCCTTCTGTGGCACCGCAGTCTTTGAGTCGACAGAGGTTTAGACCAAGAGGAAGGCACTTTAAGAGATCCAGTTCGAGTTCTTCGAGTTCTGGCGGTTCTGGTGGAGTGAGGACGAATGTGTCATACTGTGGTCAGTGTGGGGGTAAGCATCGACCTTCTCAATGCGTTGGAGTGAGAGGCGCTTGCAACAATTGTGGTCAGGTTGGGCACTTTGCTAGAGTGTGTCCTACTTTGGGACAGCAGGCTTTGACTAGGAGTTCTTCAAGGCGATTTTGTCGACCTTTTCAGTCCCAGCGCTCAGGATTTCAGTCTTCAGAGGCGTCTGGTGTTAGAGAGCTTTCTCTGTCTGAGCAATCGGGACTTCAGCCTACTCAGGGGGATGTGGCAACTACGGAGCGAGAAGAGGTTTTGACCAGAGGAGGTTGTACAGGTAGTTGTCCCTTGCTTGTTATCTTGGTGTGAGTTTAGTTTGACGTGTGGGCATCGTATTTGTTTATTATTGTACTTGATTGTTTTTGTGGTGTGCGAGGGTTGTTTCTGCCCCATATTGTTATGTAATGCCGTGTCTTTGTTACTCATGCCGGAGGAGAAGTTGTCGTTCCGTGAGTGATGCTGAGTTAAGTTAGTAAGTTCTGGTAGGAAAGTTGTTGGATCTTGGGAGTGTTTAGATTCCCTTGGTTGAGAGGATAGCTGCTAATTGTTGTGATTGCAATATCCGGACCTTAATTTGGGGTTAGTGATCTCCATTGTTCGAGAAATTCTTCCCTCATGTGCTTCTGTTGAGATTTTCCCTGATTCTCCTTGTGATCTTTAGTACTGGACGTATCCTCTTTGATTTTTTTTTCTCGTTGGAACAGCAGAATTGCAGTATTTGAACTCCCTTTGATATCTGTTGTTTGTGTTCCCAGCTGTTGAGTTGTTTTGTGAGTTGCGTGTATCTAGCTGTTGAACCCCGATTCGTTTAACTGTGCCTTGGTTAGGCTTTGGGGATTGATCTGTGAGTACCAGGGTGTTATTTTGGAGGACAAACGGGAATGCTGTGCCTTTTGTCTCCCTGCTGGGTTCTGTTAGCCGCTATGAGCCGAGTGGTTAACTACCACAATTCATGAGTTGGGCAACCGTAGGTTGAGTGATTGTTGTGCACCTAGTACCGTGCGTTGAGACGAGTGGGTAACTCCCATATGTTCACACCCTGTGGCCACAACTATTTGTTGTTCTTTGTCTTTGATTGTTGATCAGCCTTGAGTTGTTGAACTTATGTGCACTCCCTATTTCAGTTGTAGTCCCTTCCATTGCATTCTGTGAGGCATAGTTGCACAACGAAGTTGGGCAACCGTAGGTTGAGTGATTGTTGTGCACCTAGTACCGTGCGTTGAGACGAGTGGGTAACTCCCATATGTTCACACCCTGTGGCCACAACTATTTGTTGTTCTTTGTCTTTGATTGTTGATCAGCCTTGAGTTGTTGAACTTATGTGCACTCCCTATTTCAGTTGTAGTCCCTTCCATTGCATTCTGTGAGGCATAGTTGCACAACGATTAGTGGAGACCCTGTTATATGAGATGCCCCACCTTGTCTCGGTATTGGAGACTGTTGTATTTAACTTGGAGTTTTTGCGTGTATTTTAAGGTGGAGAGCGATTAGCGAGTTCTGTCTTCACTCATTATGGTTTGTTTGCACGATATTGCATTGGATAGAGCTGGTTACAGACTTTGGACGTGTGTTTAACGTCAGTCTATGCGGAGGAAGCCTGCTACTGATGAATTGTTGGAAGGCCCATCCAAC
>KV018193.1:0-16332 GCA_001598015.1 Dorcoceras hygrometricum
AGTCTGCTACTCTTTGAAACCTTGAGCCAGATGATCATCTTTACTCGATGGAGCCTGCTGCTCCTCTTTATATTTTGGAGCCTTTTACTCCTCAAAGCTGGTTGAAACAAGGGACTAGATTCCTTTCTATTATGTAGATGGCTGGGAGCTGCTTTAGTCACCTTGAGTGGCTCCAGTAAGCCTAGGTTCAGATAGGATGTAAGGCTCGGATAGTAGCACTGGTAGTCCAAGCTGCAACCTGAGTTGCCTATATTTTAGGTAGACTTCAGCAAGCTTTACCTCTGGCATCCTTAAAGTTAAGAGTTCATTGGCTGCGATTGGCTCTCCTCATCAAAATTCTTCCTTCTCTCGCCCACAATGTACCACAGCCCGCTTTCTTTAAAATTGGCTTCAACCAGTGACCTTCTTGTTAATGCCTGAGACACCTTATTACTATCAACCCATTTCCAAATTTGTTTTTCAATATTGGCCATCTCTTGAATGGTTTCATCAATTTAATCTTGGTCAGCCGTACCTCGGTCCGGAACTTCACGCAAGCATTGAAGTTGTCCAATCGTGGTTGAACATACTGGGCTACATCTTCCACTACGATCCAGAAACCAACAATCAATGACTGCTCAGTGATCTCAGTACTCTCCATAGTATGCAACACCTCCGCTTGAACCGAGAATTCTTCTTCTTCTCCTCCTTCTCCTTCTCCTCCTTCCTCCTCCTCCTCCTCCTCCTCTTCTTCTTCTTCTTCTTCTTCTTCTTCTTCTTCTTCTTCTTCTTCTTCTTCTTCTTCTTCTTCTTCTTCTTCTTCTTCTTCTTCTTCTTCTTCTTCTTCTTCTTCTTCTTCTTCTTCTTCTTCTTCTTCTTCTTCTTCTTCTTCTTCTTCTTCTTCTTCTTCTTCTTCTTCTTCTTCTTGTGTTTGGCTGTCCTTGCTACTTCATCAGCCTTAATTTCAGCCTCAGAGGCCAACTACTCTTCTTCCCCGATGGCTTTCTTTATCTCCAATAACTCAGAAACACCAGTTGGGTTCTTAGCCTTATAAGCAGTCATAGATTGGTGTTTAAAACTTTCAAGGGGATAAGAGTTGTCGACTCCCCAAGTTCGTCACCAGCGCACTTCTCCAAACAAAATGCTAAGCTGGACAGCAAATCCTTGAGATTCCTTAGCAGGGTGGCCACTATACACAATAAATATCCAAAAAAAGACCCTGGACCAGTTCACTTGAACTCCATTGCTGATGACTACCATCATTTCAAAGCGCTCATTGATCCTCACCAAACATTCATGTCAAATTCTTATTGTTTCATTACTTTTTCCAACGACTATAAATGCACTTTAAAATCAAAATCTTAACAACTCTTATTCTCAGCTGATCTGTTTTGTTGTTTAAAGCGTGCTGAACTATCCACATTATTCTAGCTGAGATCTAATGTTAGGATCGGAGAACAAGCTCGGGAGTTCAGAGGTGGGTTTGAATGAACTTCTTTGCTACTTTTGTTGGAAAGTCTGTTTTAAAATGTTTTACTGCTCGATGCAAACCTCCATCCGAGTTACCGGCTTGGAGGGTTCTTAGTGATTGCTGTTGTCTCGCGTAATAAAATGATTTTATGCGGAAAGAACACGATTCAATCAGTGAACAGTTAGACAAATGCGAAATATAAAGGTAAAGAGTCGAGAGATTTGTTTCTGAAAGTTCGGAGTTAACTCTCCTACGTCTTCCCTTCTTCCTCAATGGGAAAGATTTCCACTAGAAGATTTGATTTATACAACCACTTGTACAAACCCGATCCAACAGCCGGCAGCTGCAAGAACTCCTAGCACTCAACCAACGAATCCAGACCCGCGATCTGATTCACAAATACAATGAACACAACACTAAGCTGGTTGTGCAAAACTAGCACTCAACACTCTCTGTTTATGATTTACAGTAAAGGCTCAACACTACAGAGTGTGTGTATAGAAGATTGTGTGACACAGAGAATTGAATAAGCAATATGTGCGTGTGTCACTAGCTGCGAGCTGGTTCAATAAGATGAACTCTGCTTTTGCTTGTGAAGGCTTGTTAGCTCATAAGTTCGATGACTTTGCAATCGGTCGGTCTCGTAACCTCTTCACAGCTGATCTGCTCTTCTATTTATACTCTTTGGATACAACGATAATAAATATTACCAGTAGACACTTCGAGTGTATCCAAATTGAAAATGCGACTTAAATGCTTGTACGATGTTCGTACATCTCCATTAAATGCATTACCCTTTTTAGCAACTCTGCGCTGTCTTCAGTTTGAACCAAATATATGTAAATCATGAGTTAGCTGAAAGTAGTTCCAACGAATACAAATCACTGCAGAGACGTCAAACGTCTCTCATCAAACTGTCCGTAGCTTCAAACATTCTGAAATTCAATCTGCTAAGTTGTCTTTACTTAGCTGGTATCCCGATCTGGTCGTTGTACGTTGAACTGCTTCTCTGATATGGTTTTTAGGCCAATCAAAATCCAATCTGCTCTGAATTGATCTGCTCTTGTCTTTGTTCTGTACTGATCCAGATAGTAATCTTAGTTCACATACCTCTGCAACCAGATAACATATGTAGAACAGTCTCGCGGAGAGCTGGTTTATCCAACCAGCTGGTCTGTTGTACCACTTTACATTCCGAGCCGTTCTCTCAATTGTTCCAACACCTTTATCTGTTCTACTGAACTTATGTAATTTCAAACTTTTTCTATTGAACTAACTTGACCTTAACCAGCTAATCATCTCTGGGCTGGTTTGACCTTAATCAGCTTGACTGAATTATCATACCTGGTTTGTCCTTTGACCAACGTAACTGTATTGAGCTGATTTGACCTTAACCAACGCAACTAAATACCGTGAGCTGGTTTATCCTTAACCAGCTAATCATCTCTGCTCCGATCTGATTTTTACGTCCAACGCTGTAAGCTCCGTCCAGATCTTGTGCCTTTGAGCTGATAATCTCTTTTATTTGTTTTCACCAAAACTTCTGAAATTAACTCCAACATCTAATATGATATGCTCTTGTATAACTGCTTTGAACTTATTTGCTCTTGACAACTGCACTTGAATTTATCTGCTCTTGAAAACTTCCCGAACCTGTTCTACTACTGGCTGTTCTGTTCCAGTCGAGTTGATTTGTTCCGTGCTGATTTGACTACATGGTCGACTATGTCCACCTGAGTTGACTAAGCTTGTCCAGTATATAATTTGTTATCACCAAAAATTAGATCAAGTTTTATCTTAACAACGATATTTAATTCTTATTTCTTCAAAAAAAAAATCAATTATAAATTAGAATATTAGTTATTATCTTAAAATAAATTTTAACAATGTAATTTTATCATTTATGTTCAAATTGAATGATGTTAATTTGAATTATTTTTCTTATTAAAATTAATGATATATTTTATGATTAAAAATCACGAAATAAATTTTTAAATTCAAAAACTTTGAAATATTTGGCTTATGACGTTTGATTCGAAATTGTAAAAAATTGGTTATTTAACAATTTAGAAAATATGTATACCCAAAACAACTAAAAACAAACAAATGGAAAGAGAAAAATAGTTAATTAATTCTTATATAGAAATATGATTTTATTTTTAAATGGACAGGAAAGAGATAGACAAATATTCATAAGAGAAATGAGAAAAAAGTTAGAAACCCATTCAACTCACTATCTTCAGAAAAGAAATCTTGACATGTATTGCTATATTTTATGCATTCATATTTGTACATCAATAAATTTCACGAAGTTGTTAAGAGTTCAATGAAATTTTGATAATATACAGACTTGTATAGAGTAAAATCTTATTGAACACCACCAAATTTTTCCACGAAATTTGTAAAAGTTCTTGTTCAATATTTGTGAAGTTCTTAATTTATAAAACTTTTTAAAATAATTAATTCTCTCCGTTATTTCACGAGCAAGTTTCATCAAATCAGACCAAGAGACTTTCCACTTGTTTCTTTAGAAAAAATGATGTGGTGGGCGTCCACAATGGGCGCCTGAGATGTTCAGCCGAACATCTCATTAAATTGTTACGATTTTCATGAGATGTTCGACTGAACATCAGACGCCCATAATATCGGACTATATATATATAACTTTTTGAAAAAAAATTGAAGGAGATGGTCGTACATTTAGGATGGTGGCACCCCTTGGCCATATAGTTCTACCACTACCAGTATGTGTATTATTTGGACATACCAGTATGTGTATTATTTGGACACGTTACTGATTTCAGTAAGTACTTTCTTTACACATGGATGGTGGATATAGAGAAATTCACGTTTTATCACTTTAATATATTGCTTTGTTCAAATTTACATTTCAATCCATCTGCTAATTATTGATATAAAAACTATCGATTTTTGTCAAAAAAGACATTAATCAAATGCAGCCATCACCGTCATCATTTATAAATAAGGGCTTTTTTAGAAAATAATATAGAAAAAATGAAATTGTAAAAATAGTAAAAGTATGTGGGTTTATAAAAATAATACGATCCGAAGCTTAAAATTCTGTATTTGACAAATCCGCTTCACGTGGAAAACGACAAATTATTGGTTATTTTCTTTTTAGAATCTAGAATGTAAAGTCAGGATTCAATTTTTTTTTTTTTTTTATGTTGTAGTTGTTTGTCACAGATTTAGAATCCGTTACAGTAACTCAAGGATTCCAAGCCTGCACCTATAAATAGACTCACAATTCATATCCAAACTCGCTCAATTTCTAATTCAATTCAATATATATATATATATATATATATATATATATATATGTGGTTTTTTAAGGCACAGACATGTAACTCACGTTTTATCACTTTAATATATTGCTTTGTTCAAATTTACATTTCAATCCATCTGCTAATTATTGATATAAAAACTATCGATTTTTGTCAAAAAAGACATTAATCAAATGCAGCCATCACCGTCATCATTTATAAATAAGGGCTTTTTTAGAAAATAATATAGAAAAAATGAAATTGTAAAAATAGTAAAAGTATGTGGGTTTATAAAAATAATACGATCCGAAGCTTAAAATTCTGTATTTGACAAATCCGCTTCACGTGGAAAACGACAAATTATTGGTTATTTTCTTTTTAGAATCTAGAATGTAAAGTCAGGATTCAATTTTTTTTTTTTTTTTATGTTGTAGTTGTTTGTCACATATTTAGAAGCCGTTACAGTAACTCAAGGATTCCAAACCTGCACCTATAAATAGACTCACAATTCACATCCAAACTCGCTCAATTTCTAATTCAATTCAATATATATATAAATATATATATATGTGGTTTTTTAAGGCACTTAAGAGACATGTAACTCTTATATTAAATATTATATTTTTAGTCCTCTATTTTTTTCATGTATATTTTTATATATCGTCTTATTATAATCATAATAAGGTAATTATTGTGCATATTTAATTGAGCTTTTTGAACATTTTAATGATTAAATTTTCGGTCAAATCAATTTGATTCAAAACCAAGGATTTGTTATATTCATGTATAGTTTTTTTTCCTTTTGTTTTTTATCGGGTTCAATTTATACCTAAAAAATCATATATTTCATGCTATTTTGTTTGTGGTCAGAATTCGGGACAGCAACCTCGGATTTTTGAATCCGTGACCGTGACAGGATGTCACAGATTCATGTAAGCTAAAAAAAAATATATTCATGATAGTTTGTTTATAGTCAGAATTCGGGATTTCGAACAGGGGCGAAACCAGGGGAGGGACTGGATTTTTTATATTTATTTTTTTTACATGAAATGATGTATATTATATATATATATATATATATATATATATGAGCTTTTAGTAATCAGTATGGGCTTATAGCCTCCATTATGTTTCGGCCCCTGATTTCGAATATCAAAAGGTTTACAAACTCACATATTTTGTACTAGTGTTGTTAATTTCAAATTTTTTTATATTTTGTTTTTATATAAAAGGCTTATATACTCCTTAATTTTCCCCCCTAAAAAAACCATATAATAATTCGTCCGATTGGCTTGTACTTTGTAGAACTAAAAATATAATCTACGAATCAAATTGTAGTGGAATTTGGAATATCCTATGATCTTGCTTGCAAAGCTGGCTTTGATTGATTGATTCGACAATAAAATCAACCATTGGATTTCAGACGCTGTTGGAGTAAATCTTGCCTTCTACTCTACGTATCTTCCCTCATTATTTACCTCATAGCCCATCGATTCTTGGATATTTTTCAAGATCAGATTTTTAGCTGCCCTTGTTTGGCAGAGATTCGACCCAGTATCTGTGTTTTGTTGTTGTTTTTCTTTTTTGATCGGAACTATGATCCGATGGAAGCTAATGTTAGTTCTGTCCGTTGTGTGTCTTGTTCCATCATTGTCTTCTTCGTCAACACGACCCACGATTTCGATCACTCCGAAAGTCATCCCCAAATCAGGCGACCCAATCACGATTACATGGTCAGGAATTGATTCAGCGGGGAAGCTCGACTGGGTCGGCATTTATTCGCCGGCGAACTCGTCCAACGACGATTTCATCGGATATATTTTCCTTTCCTCGTCGCCCGGATGGGAATCTGGGTCGGGTTCCATCACGATCCCTCTGGTCAACTTGCGATCAGATTATCAGTTCCGGATCTTCCACTGGGACGAGTCCGATATCAACCCGAAAAAGCACGACCACGACCACAATCCCATACCCGCTACCCGCCACTTGTTGGCTCAGTCGGAGCTGGTCAGTTTCGAACATGGCCGGGGACCGGAGCAAGTGCATCTGGCGTTGACGGGTCGGGTTGGGGAGATGCGGGTACTCTTCGTGACACATGATGGGAAAGAGAGCTTCGTGAAATACGGGCTGACCCGGAACAAATTGGATCAAGTTGCTGCTACCCAGGTATCAAGATATGAGAGGGAGGACATGTGTGATGCTCCGGCGAATGAGAGCATTGGGTGGAGAGATCCTGGGTTTATACATGATGGAGTGATGATTGGCTTGGATGAAGGAAAAAGATACTATTATCAGGTATATTTTAATCCTCGTGTATTTGTTATTTTTGGTTAAGGTTCTCATATTCTTACTCACCAATGCTTTGCAAATGATTTTATTGGTGTTTAGCTGTTTTAGTTATTTGTAACTTCTCCTTTTATAGCAAGAATCTGATTTCGTTTCTGTCAATCACCATGAAAGGTTGGCAGTGATTCTGGGGGCTGGAGCGAAACTTACAGCTTCGTGTCACAAACTGGGGACTCGAGTGAAACAATAGCTTTCTTATTCGGAGACATGGGGACTGCAACACCTTATTCAACTTTTGTGCGTATCCAAGAAGAAAGTGTAGCCACTATTAAATGGATAAGCCGTGATATTGAAGCTCTTGGTGATAAGCCTGCCTTGATCTCACATATTGGAGATATCAGCTACGCCAGAGGTTATTCTTGGTTGTGGGACAACTTCTTTAACCAGATAGAACCGGTTGCATCCAAGGTTCCTTACCATGTTTGTATCGGCAATCATGAATATGATTGGCCTTCACAGCCTTGGAAACCCGACTGGTCTTATGCAGTTTATGGGACAGATGGGGGTGGAGAGTGCGGGGTGCCATATAGTCTTAGATTCCACATGCCTGGTGATTCGTCCGAGCCTACGGGAACTAGAGCCCCTGCTACAAGAAATCTTTACTACTCTTTCGATATGGGAGTAGTCCATTTTGTTTACTTCTCTACAGAGACGGATTTCCTTCCTGGTAGCAAGCAATATGATTTTTTGAAAAACGACTTGGAGTTGGTGGATAGAAAAAAGACCCCTTTTGTTGTCGTTCAAGGGCACCGGCCAATGTACACTACAAGCTACGAATCAAGAGATACCCCTTTGAGGGAACGATTACTCGAGCACCTAGAACCACTTCTTGTCAGGAATAAGGTGACACTTGCATTATGGGGACATGTACATAGATATGAACGTTTTTGCCCTCTAAATAACTTCACTTGCGGAAGTTTGGGAAAGAATGGGGAAGAGTGGAAGGCTTTTCCCGTGCATTTGGTGATTGGGATGGCTGGACAGGATTGGCAACCGATCTGGCAACCAAGGCCAACCCACCCCACCGATCCCATCTTCCCACAGCCCGTGCAGTCCTTGTATCGTGGAGGTGAATTTGGGTACATCAGACTTGTTGCCAATATGAAGAAACTCACACTATCTTACGTGGGAAACCATGATGGGGAAGTGCATGATGCAGTCGAGATCATGGCCTCTGGCCAAGTCTTTAATGGTTTTGTGAATGCTGATACTATTGCATCGACGGGTGGGCTGCAATCAAGATTGCCTTTGTACGTTAAAATCGGCAGTCTACTAGTTCTTGGAGCTTTCATTGGGTACGTCTTAGGATTCGTGTCACACTCTAGAAAGAACAATACATGGACTCCAGTGAAGAACGAGGAGACGTAGAACCTTGAGAATTTGTCGTTAGTAGCTGAATGTAAGTGGTCATCGAGGTGTCTGCATGATACCATTCAAATTTCATACTGCACTCATGCCTAGATATGCAGAGTTGTGTATAGTTCTGTATATCTCCCTTTTCCACCTGAGGTACTTGTAAATAACTAGTAAACTGCATTTGATCCCCCCGGGGTGTTCATCACCGATGATGCACTTTAGACAAGATTCGATGCATTTTCTCGTCACGTTTTTAGCAACATCACGTGTGAGGCTGGTGCAAATAAATTTGTGTCCAACCTTCCTGGCGAAGGCCTGTTCTTGAACTCGTGTGTATCGATCGGTATCCTCCTCTGTTTCCGTTCTTGTTATTTATCCTGTTTATTCTTCTCTCAGATTTCCGTTCTTGTCTCTATTGAGTAGGTTTATTCAAGGTATATTATGAAGAAAAATAGTAGTGATGATCAAGAAAGTGATTTCAGTTCCATACGGTAATATTCCTAAGAAATTGTTTTATCGAATTCGTCCTTCTCATTTCTAATTGATGAGAGTAAATAGACGAGTATATAACCATTTGGATTGTGACTTTTGCACAACTCGAAATGCAACACATAACTTTTATTAGGAATGCCAATGAGTCCTTGCCTTGATGGTTAAGTTTGGATTCTGAGATTTGGTGTCAGGCTTGAATCCTACTGTTTGTGAGTAATTTTCCTATTTTATTTAGGTGAGATTTAGTTTATTACTTTGTTTCTAAGCAAGTCTCATGTCAATTTCATTAGGGGTACGGGCAATTTCAATATTTCATTGTAGTCGCAAACAATTATTATTCCCGTACGACAAAATTTGTTTTTATTAGGAATAGTTCAGAAAGAAGTCTGTATACAGCATGATTAGCTCATGTAGTATTAAAAATAAAATGCCGTTAAAAAAAAGGACAAAGAAAAAGAAGTAGTAAACTCTTAACTAAGTTCAATTTCATCTTCCTCCACTTGATCCTCCTCAACCCTTACCTTGTGACGAACTTTGCAAATTACCAAATTTTCCATCTGTAAGAGAAACATAAAAGAAAAAGTCACTAAATGGCTGCTAGTCTCATGTATATTACTTTGTAATGGTTCTGTTCGTACAATGTCTCCTTGAAATTCAACATTATGGTATCAATATACATCTCCTTCCGTATTTGAGCAATATGCATCCAGGAGTGGACTGCACCGGGACCAAAACCGAGTCATGGTTAACATTCTGGTTAACCCGTCAACGGGGTCACTATCCATGACCCTTGAGTCGAGTTGGGGTCTTTTTCTGACCCTTGAACCCGATACTAAAAAATTGTGCATGCTCAACTTAAAACGCGATTTTCGAGGAGTATTCATGTAAGTACTTACTTGTTTGTTTGTAGTTGAAACCACATCGGGGTTGCATGTATACTCAACAAGCTTCCAGTAGGCTCTCTGATCTCCATCAATTGGATCATTTCCACTGGAGAACAAGAACTTGTTCTTGAATCCGATGACTTCAATTCCTCTATGAATGGGGATGTTCTCTTTGGAAATTGTCCAATTCCCACTTGGTGTTGCTCTTGTTGTACTACTTTGATCCGAGTTTCTTTTTGTGAAAAAAAACCCTTCCTTCTCTCTTGCATACTTCAATTGGTCTACAAAGGAAGTGGAGGTAAATCCATCTTTGAAAAAAGTCCAGATAATTTGTATTATTTACTCAGGCACTAAACAATGTAATCAGAAGGGATTAGTAATCGAATGAGTCGATCTTAAAGTTTTGACTGTCTATCTGGATGGTCGAACCGTGATATTAATATGTATTATACATATTAATTTGAAAGATGAGGCGGTGTTCTCGGGTAGTATCGAATTTTCCTGTTATGAATAAGAAAACTGATAATGCTAAAAGAAGGCTGAAAATGATGTAACGATGATAATACAAGAAAATGATCTTGAAATTCTTTCGCTAACACCAAATTATGACTGAATTAGGTTTAATCGACATATAGCTAGTAAAATTTGACATCCATCAACATTGATGCTGATCGTATCCATCTTTCACAAGAACTAGAAAATTTTCCGTAACCATAAGGAAGTATAACAAAACGTCTTACCAATAAACAATAAATCCAACAAGAAAAGGAGATCCAAAATTTAATCAAACACAAACAATCACAAAAATAAACAAACTCACCGAATGGAAGTTGGTGGGGATCGTATTTGTAGACATCAAGATTCACAATCAGATTGCTAGGCAAAGGGTCACCCTTCAACTTTGGAATCAAATAGTCGTACAACTCCAACTCCGTCGGATTAAACCGAAACCCCATGGGCAAATTCAGGTCTTGGGTCTCCCCCATAGGTAATTGCTTGTTATTGTAGAAGGGAAACGTTATAAATATTATGAATGCCAATCAGAGATGCACGATCCTGCAAATTGCACCTATTAGTTTCCTTATTCGGAAAGATACTCTTTCATTGATTCTTACTTGTTACATATAAAAAGATAAGTTTTCATCCTGAAAAAAATATTATTTTGTATAGCTTTGATTGTCGATCAAAGTGGAAATGGAAATTGAATTAATATTTGATTGTGTATAGTATCATTACCATATGATAAAATACTTATGGTTTATGTGTAATATATTTTCATTTCATATATAATTGGTCTAGGTCAAAATTTTTTTCTTCAAAGTAAGTATTTTAAAGATTTGATTCAATAACGTACGGTTTTTACATATGATGGTTAACGAAATTTATTGAACTTATTTTGTAGAAGATGGTTGAGATATATATTTATATAATTTGAGAAAAATATACTATTAAAATTCTACACTATCTATATCTTTATTATTACAATTAAGTAGTTACTTGTTGAAATATTTTCCGAAAGGATCGGATCAGATCACGCGTTTTTAACGAAATTCGTGCACAATTAATTACTCAGGTTCTTGATAGATTTTGAGTACCGAAAGTATATCGGGTTTGGCTAAAATATCAGACGAAAAATACACGACATAATCTGTGTAAACTGAAATTAAAATCGATTTAAAAACATGAATGCAATAAAACAGTAAACAATACGTAGGGTACTTGTTTTTGGAAGTTCGAAGACAGCAACTTCTACGTCTCCCTTCTTCCAAACTGGAAGGTTTCACTAGACTTTGATTTATACAACATCTTGTACAAACCATTTCAGTTGGGATTTACCACACTGCCCAAATTGAGACCCCTAGACTTCAAACTGTTGCAGATTTTAACGTCTCTCTTCGAAAACTACATACACTAAGTTTAACTCTTAATCTCCAAGACAACTTTGTGTAATTTTGATTGACATTCACTTATCTAAACTATTTCGCTCATCTATCGTATTTTATGAATGAATGTGTGTGTGTGTGGATTAAATCTTTTATAATGTAAACACTCGAATGTAACCTCACACACTGTCGTCTTCTGATGATCTTCAGGACATTACGACGACATCTGCTGGTGCACATCTTATTTTTCTTTTCTCATTCGAACCCATACTCTGTGCGCACACGCAGCTTCTGAGACTCTCTCCCTCTCTCTCTCTACTCGTCTTCAGTTCAGGTGTATATATATCCTCTGATCTGATATGAACATTGGACACAAGTTTCTAGTCGTTGAAAAACGCTTCTGTGAAGTTTCTGACCGTGTGTACTTGTTGTTCCCTCTTAGTACATGAGTAAGGTGAGGCTTTTATATCTTTGACTTTTTTGAACTGATCTTTGTCGTATTGAACAAATCTGTTTGAACAGCTTCTATTCTGACAATCGTTGATCTTCTTCAAACTGATTTGTTCGTCTGAGCTGATAGCCTGTGTTGATCTGATTCGAACTCTGTTCTGATCTATTCTGTTCAATTAAGATCTGCTCTTCTTACATGAGCTGATCTGATCTAAAGCTCCAACCTGATCTATGCACTGAACTATACTGCTTTTGTTAACTGACTGATCTGATCTGTCTGTTCTGCTTTTTCTGTTCTATTCTCATCTGTTCTTATTTGAACTGAACTGATCTCATATGTTATTGTCTGAACTGATCTGCTCTGATCTTGCTCTGAACTATTCCGAACCTAATCTGAAATCTGAACTGAATTGAACTATTCTGCTATGAACTATTCTGTTTTAATTTGATCTGATCTATTCATTGCTCTGATCTAACGTTCTCAATTTTAGATCTTTGTTTGGTCTCAGAAGTCATTTGCAAAATAAAGACCACGGTTTAGAAAAATCTTTTTTGACCAAGTTAAAATTTCAAATTTCTCATTTAGCTTTCACGACGATTCTTATTAGAACAAGATTTTGTATAAATTATAAATTCAAACATTATTCATGTCATTTCAAATACAAATGTTAAATCCTTCACAAAGAAAAATACCTCTGCATAAATGAAATGGTTGAGTTCAAGTACTTCATTCCACATTTACTGATTATTTCGTTAATTTGTTATATCGATACAGAAAAATCTCAAAATTTAAAAGGAAATCATAAATATTTCATCTTCTCTTTCGTACCGACGGGAGCGGGCATCCCTCGGCATATGCTGTGAACAAAAACATCACATGGTTGATAAAAATCAGCTTGAGAATATTAGATCAGACATTGAAATAAATGATATAATAATCTAAGTATCAATCATAATCTTATTTCAAATCATGTTGAAGTAAATGGTTAACAACGATGTTAGCATGTAGATCTCCTAAAACCACATATTTTTGAGGTTTACGATACTTTTTTATAGTCATAAAGTTGTTTTTTGAATTTATATTATTTATATAACAAAAATTTATTTTTATTATTTAAATATGAACCAAACATGTTTTTTTCGTTAACTTACTTGGATCACTTGTGATTATATGGCCATATTCAGGTAAACAACGTCGTGTCTCTGCATATATAACACTAAGAAGGAACGTGGCTCGATTGGAAATTGTTGTACCATAACAAGGGGCACCTTCACGTATTAAGTCACAATCGACAGTAGATTCATAGTTTGCGCATGTTTCACGTATAAACACTTCAAGCTCTATTGGATGCATGTATCTTCTTGGTACACACCATTCACGCTGCATCATTGACAAATTATATACAAAATTGATGTAAAACTATATACAATGATGTTATTTCGATAAAATTCAAATTACAATTAGTTTTTAAAATGAGATTTAAAGAGAATAGAGGTGCACTTGGATTCTTGCCAAAGAACAGATGCACTCTAATTTTTCGATTTGTTCAAACATTTTCAATAGTAAGTGTAATAGATTTTAAATTGAAGACAAGTGTGGTCTACTTGTGAAACTTGGGTGGATGGTTCTCGCTAGCACAGGTGAGTTGACAAGGCTATAAACGGAAGCAAACCGGCTGGTCTCTTTCTTCATATATATATATATATATACAAATTTGATATGATGGGCACCATATATGGGCACTATGTGGACATCAGGTTGACGTGGCATCACCAGGAAGTGTCACGTCAGCCTGGTGCCCACTGTATCAATCCTTTATATATATATATGTATATATATATGTGAAGAACACACAGAGAAAGTGGATTGATCTTAGAATTGTGTGTCTGTATATATGTATGTTTGCCATGATTAATATTTTCCATACCTCATCAGAAGTTGCTGGCTTTGATGATATGCAGCCAGCTTTTGTGGTTTGAATACGTGAACACATAAACAAAAATAGCAAGCACAAGCCTCCTTTCGAAGGAGACATTGTTTCTTCTTATTCTTAATTTTATTTGAGTTCAATTAATAGGAGTCATGATTTATTTGCTATGAATCTAGTTTATTTATAAACCGGTGAAGAGCATATGAAATTTATTTCCTAATCTTTTTTTTTAATTGTGGATATTAAAATTCAAGAGAGTTGACTAAGAGCCATATGCAAACTTTGCTAAATTTTACTGAGGAAATTACATTTCTTTACCTTTGTATTTGTATTTTTTCCACTTTTGGTCCTATTAATACTGAAATTTGCAATTTTATACATTTAATTAGGTAAAGTTTTGTTTCTAGTCCTATAACTTATATGTTTTTATTCAATTTGGTCTTTTTTATTTTTTCAAGTTTTATTTAACAATACGAGGCATTTATGTTCGGATCTCTAAAGGCTTTTAGAGTCGGGGATTAATAAAGTCCTTCATTAAAAATTCCTTCTTCAAATAACCTTAATATGCTACAAACTTAATATGTTAAGACACTTTCCGGCTAAAGTATAACTCTGGTTCTTGAAATGGGCCGAGTATCGAGAAATTATATTAGTCTGGTTTCCAAACCAAGAGGAAACGTACTAACATGATTCTCTGAAAAACTGATAATGCAACGAAGCAAAGGAAGATCTTTGCTTCTGGATAAAAAGTTTTACTTTCGGACTATTTACTTAAAACATTTCAAATCCTTTCATTGAAGAACCTTTTTATCTACTTTGGTTTTTTCCCGGATAAAATGATTGGCCGCTTATTATAGCTGCTTACTGGACAAAGGCATCTTAAAGATAAGACAATAGATATGCAGTAAGATAAAAGACAACAATAGAGTTTGTTTGTGAAACCTTCTTCTATTTTCGGAAGTGATTTTCACTAGAAGATTTTGGTTTATACAACACTTTGACAATCCACCTCAGCCATATGACTTACCTTTAGCCTATGCCAAAACCCCTAACAGATTCTGCACCTAGAATGTAGGCAGCAACCTAAAAGTTTGCATAATGTTTGACATCTTTACTCCAAGACTAAAAACACAATATTTTATGTCTTTGTGGGAATACTTCATCACTCAACTATTTCATAACTCTCAATTCTCTTATATGTGAGTGATGGTATATGAGGATATTAATCCTTTACAGTGTATCTTAATCATGTATTCTCACATACTTGGGAGGAGAGAATCCTATGCTCTTCTTTTTTTGGCATTATTCATTTTATATCTCACCATATCTGTTTGTGTTAATATGGTGAGTTCTCTCGTGCTTCCGTTGTCTCACTCTTCCTTCTCTCATTGTTTTGCTCGATGTCCTAGATTCTTGTCCTCTGGAATTTTTAGATATGCAACCTTGCAATGTTCAAATCTTCACTTCACCGTTGTCTATTAGGCAAATCGACTGTTGTCGAAGCCCGTGTTATTAAAAGTCCCTGTTAACGACAACTGATTTTTACCATTGTTGTTTAAATTTATAACAACAGTGAATATCCGTTGTTGAATATGAAATAAACCTGTTGTCGAATCCCGTGTTGTTAATTTGTGCCCGTTAACGACAACGGATTTTAACCGTTGTTGTTTAAACCTATAACGATGAATATCCGTTGTAAATCGTTAAATAAAATCGTTGTCATGTGAATTCAAAACACCTTTTTATTATTCATTTCGACCACATTTTTTTAAATCCTTTGTTAAATCATGACGATATTTTCTTCTCGATAATACAAATTTCTATTTATAATGATACGAATTAAAATTAATTAATTAATATACAAATATTAGGAATTTCAATTACTTACACAACAAAGAATATTATATATAGGAAGATTCTATACAATTGGAACACATAAACAAACAAATGTTAGGTACATAAATAGCATATGGTAATTTATCCAGTGATTTAGAGCTTCAATTGCTCTGATCCGATCTGATAGATTCACGTCTAGTTTGAGTGTTGTACTCTCTAAGTTGTTCGCTATATACGCGATCTGAAAGCTCGTGTGCTCTGAGCTATTACGTAAAATTTATAAGTTGTTCATGCGATCTGGTCCAAAAACTCTTTGAGATGTTTTTTGCTGAGAACCTTTTCCAGTTTGATTTGATACTCAGTATGCTCTAAGCTGATCTGGAAAAGTTCCTCTGAATAATAATAATAATAATAATAATA
>KV018197.1:1179-17837 GCA_001598015.1 Dorcoceras hygrometricum
TGTTCTGTAAAGTACCGACAGGGAATACTACTTGTGTCCTTTTCTTTTGCAGGCTTCTTGTCGTTTTCGCCATTTGAATTGAGCTCAGCAGTTGACATCCAGCTTTGATAACTCTTCGTAAATCGTCAACTGCTTCGCTGCTGATACGACTGAATTCATCTTCTGCTGAAATCTTTGTCGACTGGATTCATAGAGCTTGTGACTGGTTGAGTCTCTACACTTCGCCTGCTTCTTCTTTTCTTGCGTCTGGGTAGCAAGTCGACTGGATATGCAATAGCACTGTAGCTCGCGACTGCTGATTATCTTCATCGCAAAGAGCATCTGCTGAATCTTTAGCGCAAGAGCAAAACGCTGTCGTATCAACTTATGTAAACGACATCGTTTTGCTATCGCTATCTCCAAATAGCATCTGCTGGTGAACAGTAGCTTGCGACTGGATTTCCTACTCTACGACGTCGCTTCTCTCTTGCGTCTGGATGTACAAGCTACCTGCTGATTCTTGCGACTGCTCTCTCAAACCATCTGCTGAATATGACGTCACCAATGACGTCATCAACGCTAAACCATCTGCTGATTCTCCAGCACGACGTCGCTTCATCTCTTTCACTTCTCTTCATCTGCTGATAGCCAACTGCTGATTGTGATGACATCAAGGCTGATGTCATCACAGCTGATTCCATATCTTGCGCATCTACTTAGCTTCTTGAATAGCGACTGTTAATAGATTCATCAACAGTACTTATAATTGCGACTGGAATCTTCTTCTTCGATCTATTTCTCCAGCAGACTTCTCAACTCATGTTCCAGCTGGTTCATCTTTACTCTTTAGCGCTTGCAGCTGGTTGTCATCGTTCCAGCTGGTTTAATATGCTCCAGTTGGTTTAACTTGGCCTCCGCCTGATTACGAACAGCTGATTCAACTTTGGACGTCTCCATTGCTAATCCAGCTGCCGATTCAATGAACACCAAACCAACTGTTGAATCTTTATATTGTGAACCATCGGCTGGACAGATTCTTCGACTGTTCATCATCTTCTTCGATAGCTAGAATCTGTACACTCAAGTAGAATTGTTAGAAACACAATAACAGGTTTTGTGTAATTCAAAACTTAATCAGGATCTTTCAAAACAGATCCATCAATTAGCAAAGAAGTTCATTCACCCCCCGCCCCCTCTGAACTCCCAAGCTTGTTTTTCGATCCTAACAGGTGGTATCAGAGCCCGGTTTCTCAGTGTTTGAACAATTTATTCATTTATATTCATTAAATATGTCGATTTCTCACAACAATATTCCTATGTTTTCCAAGGAGGAATACGACGTCTGGAAGATCGGCGCACGTAGCAGCACAAGACGATGACATGTGGTTCATAATAACTAACGGGCCAATGAAAATAATGAAAATGAATACTGCTGTGGCTATAACTACCGATCACCCCAGCGGATCGAGAAACCCAGACTGGAGTGGTCCTCTGAGGACAAGAAGAAAGAAAATCTGGATAACATCGCTAAGGACATATTGTACAAGACCCTAAAAAACAACATGTTTAGAAAGATCCAGAGGTGCACAATTGCAAAAGAGATCTAGGAGAAGTTGACCCAGATTTGCGAGGACAATGAAGAAACGAAAGAGAACAAGTTGACTGTGGCCCTGCAAAAATTTGAACTAATCAGGATAAAGCCTGATTAAACAATGACCAAATTTGACGAACGGCTTAGCTCACTAGTGATTGAGCTAACCAGACTGGGCAAGTCTACAGAAACAAGGAGCTAGCCCTAAAGTAATGCGAGAACTTCCCAAGGAGTGGGATACGAAGATGATGGCTATGTGGGAATTGAAGGACTTGAACAAGATGGATTTGCACGGCTTGTTCGCCAATCTGAAGGCTTACGAGTTTGAGCTGGAAAAAAGAGCGGAGTCTGAGCCCTCTACATCTCAACAAACCAGAGCTCTTGCTGCTATGATTCTAGAACAAATTCCGTGTTCTACCAGCAGCAGATCGGCAGAGGAGATGAGCAAGGATGCCATGGCCTTCTTCATTAAGAAATTTGGAAAATTTATGCTGAAGCATAATACTAAACCCTCTTGCTTTGATTCACCCAAGAAAAATTTTAATACTCCTTCTGATGACAAATGTTATAATTGTGGCAGGTCTGATCATTTCATGGCTGATTGCAGGAAGCCAAGGCTGGATGCGAAGAAGCGATCAGATCGCAGCACCAGCAAGGATAAGAAGGAGAAAAAGCCTTATCGGAAAGGGAGAACGGAGAAAGCCATGGTTGTGAGGATTCAGATTTCTAATTAGTGATTAATCGGAATTGAGTTAGATTAGTCACGAGAACTAAGAATTTAGATTTTTGGAATTTCGAAATTTGGTGAAATCTGATTTGGGAAATATTCAGATCTCTAGTTAGAAATGTCCAGATTTTAAGTTTGTATTTTGCGGGTGAAATCTGGTCGAAATTGAAGTTGAATTGTTCGAATTGTGATAGAGATCTGGTCCCCTGTGTAACAGCGCGTTTTTGTCTCGAGAAGTAGGTAAAACGTTGTCGTTTGATGAGGTCTGCTAGTTTGTGTGAAGGCTGGAACGTGAGATCTGTTCTTAGCGTTCATTCGAGAGTTGCGCGGTGAGATTCGATGACGTAAGCAAGTCTATGGGTGACGTAAGCAAATCTCATGCAAGAACGTGATAGCGTTCACTTGAGAAATCTGGTCTCGTTACGACGTCGTTTTGTGCTTTGCGCGAGTTGATTTAGGCGCTGAGATCTGTTTTTAACGTTGCGTTGGGTCTGGGATTTGGTCGTGCCTATACGCCGTCGTTTTGGAGTTGAGCGCGAACGCTGGGATCTGTTTTGGTGGAAACGATGTCGTTTAGCTTTGTGCGTTGAATTGAACGCTGAAATCTGTTTTGCGCGAGTTTTGTTGAAGCGCTGAAAGCTGGTTCCAGTACGTCGTCGTTTTGATCCTTAGTTTTAATTGAGGAGTCTGTTTTGCCTTTGCTTTGTGCGAGAAACCTATTTTGCGATAACTTGAGTTGTAGGACTCTATTTTTGTCGGTGTTTGACTTGCCTTGTAGCTTTTTGAGTAGAGGATATAAATATAAGTGTTGATTTACACTTAGAGCATTCCAGACCCGATATTTCTTATCCTCAAACTCGAAACCCTCGAAATAGCTACTGTTCACCGTCACTTTCTATCGCAATTTCCCGTTGATTCCGACCTCCGTTTTTCGAGTACTTGGTAGCGTTGGAAACCTCTTGAAAAGACCTTTCGTTTCCTACCAACCTTGGAGGCTGTTTTGAGCTGAGGCGAGAGCGCGAAGCTGCTGAGTTTTGGACAGTAGGTTGCGCGGTGCGTTTCCAGCTTTTGGGTGAGCTTTCTTTCGTTGATTTGAGCTCTGTTTTCTTGTGTTAGTACCTGCATAGATACTTGGAGCTTGAGGTTAGCTCTGGCCATAGGTATTTGAGAGAGAATGCTAGATTTGAGCTAAGATTTTAGCTACCTTGTACAGATTCAGTTTCTCGGATTTTTGGTTGCGTTTTGCCGTGAAGTTTCAAGGGCCGTGAACTTGAGTTAGTTGCTGGCCGTTGCTTGTGAAACCGGTTAAGGTAGTTTGAACAATTGAGGTACGAATTTGAGCAGCTCTTAGCAGTTAGCGCATGAACGTGTTTATATTTCAGGCTATGAATTCGTGAGATGCCTGTTATGTGATTTACGTGAAATCGGGAATATTGAATTGACTGGAATTGATGGTATTATGTTCCTGTTTCATGTGTCATAAATTGTATGCATTGAGAAATGATATTGATTGGCATACATGCATACATATTGGGCCTTGGCAGATTTGATTGGTGACCCTAGCCACGTTGGAGCTGGCCAACAGATATGTTGTGTACCAGTCCAACGCTATCATCGGAGTGGTGTTGCCAGATTTGAGAGACTACCACTGGGCCATGACGACCGACAGGTCTCGATGATCACGGACCGATGATTTCCCGGTTGATACATCGTGGTATAGAGGCGATTTGATTTGATTTGCCGGTTGATACACTGGCCTAGTTGACTGATTTCCTTGGCAGCCCTCATGCATTCATAGCATTGATATATAGCATGTTGCATGTTTATCTGCTTTGATAGCTCTTCGTACTGAGGCTTGACCTCGTACTTGTTTCCCGCTTTTGTCTTGTTTGGGTTTGCGTTGCCCATTTGCAGGAGCATTAGGTAATCAAGCTGGACCGAGTGGAAGTTCAGTTGGTCGATCCCCGCGTCCCTGAGTCCCAGTCTATATATATGATATGTATTGAACCGGGGGATGCCCCGTGTTATCATGTATTGGGGATTTGCACTTGATGGTTTTACTGTTGTTACTTGTTGTGTTGAAGTTTGAGTCAACTCGTATTTTTATTATTGCTATTTGAATGTATGATTTGACGTTCAGGCCATTGTATTTCGAAAAATTTTTAAGCCCTAATTTTAAGCATCCGTGTTTTTGCGTTTATTTTGTGTTAATTGTTAGTAATTATCACGGGGCCTGACAATGGTTGCTGAAGAAAATAAAAGTGCTTGGGCTGACTCAAATTCAGAAGAATCCAGTTCTTGAACCTCCTCATCTAGTGAGAGCGAGGATGAAGTACAGTGTCTCATGGCTGATGACACTGAGGAGGTATTCGATTTATCTAGTCCAGAGTTCACACGTGAGGACCTTGTCACCGTATTAAATGAAATGGTCCTAGAATACTAGAAGATTTCCCAATGCATTCAAGGAAGTTAAAGGCAAAATAGAGAGTTGTGCAACAAACACTGAGCTGGTTAGCTCAAGAGATATGCAAGCTGCTCTAAGTAAGCTTGAAACTGAGAATGAAAATTTGAGAAGCAGGTCCGGAGATGCTCTGTGAAAACCAGCGGTTGGCTGGTATAATAAGCTCCTGGAACATGTATTGTCAGGCCTCGTGCTCACAACAGATAAACACATGCGGAAGCTATCAAAAAGTGGGTAAAATTTTCGCTTTTAGGCCCGACGGTTTTAAACATATAATTTAAAATACAACTATACTTAAAATAAGTTTCCCAGATCATAAAATAAACAACAACAAAGCATACATAATTCATACATGTATCATATCCCCTACGGGTACAACAACAAAGCGCAGGGCATCCCCCTGGCTAACTGATACATATATATATATATGCTATATGCTACTGGGACACACTCTAGCCACCTCCTGGGGCACCACCAGCTGGGTTGAAACCACGACCAGCTGTAGAACCTGGGTTTCCTGAAAACAACACAACAAAGAAACAAACCAAGCCCCGGAGGGACATGGGGTCAAACCCCAGTACGGAGAGCAACTATAAAACAGCAATTATAAAATGTAGATGCTATGCATGAGATGCTGGCATCCAACAACTCGGCCTGCTGTTGCCCAACCTATGAACTGTGGTAGTTAGCCACTCGGCGCATAGGGGCTAACATAACCCAGCAGGGAGATGAGAGTGCGGTATTGCCGCTCGCCCTCGCAACCTGGTAAGAAACAGAACAAGAACGACGCAACGATGGCAATGAAACGGAAATGAGATGCAGATATGTGTATGCACATGCTGGACAATAACAAGCATATTAACATATGCACAACAACAATACCAACAGCATGTATACAACACATAATACACACGGCCATCTCATAGATCGGCAGCCTCAACAGGCAACTAAACACATAAGCCAGCAAAGCCATCCCACAATTCATCCAAGCCGTTCATACGCTGTAATTACAAGCTCAACCCGTACCTTAATTTCCTCAAAGAACAAGCAACTCCCTGTCTGCACAAATCTGCCCAAAACACAATACACAGATTTCAGGGAAAACAGCCAAACTCACGGCCAATTTCACAAGAGCTCCCGGCTGGAAATTCAGAGGCACAAACTAGCCTTCACTCCTACCCAATCAACTTAACAGGAAGCTTAAAACAAGTTCTAGAACAAGATCTTAAGCTAGATCGAAAGCTACCTGAACTTCGAAAAGCACGAACACTAACAGCAACTTCGTGCTTTCGCTCCAGCCAAAGACAGCCTCTAAAATGGGTACGAGGTGAAAGAGCTTTCCAAGAGGAGTCCAACGCTACCTCAAACGTCCAAAACAACGGCCGGAGTCGACGGGAATCTACCGGAGAAGCTCACGGTGAACAGTGACAAGGGTTGAAGGAACAGTGGACGAAGTCGAGAGAATTATTTTCTAAGTATGGGAACAAAAGAAACGAAGCCAACGCTTCTATTATAAGCGCAAGAGATCTGCTCAATTATTCCACCGACCAAAACAGCTTTCCAAAGCTTCAATTAGTCAACAAATCTCTCAAAACCAACGCAGGCGCTAAAACACACTAAAATCCTCAAAACGACGTCGCATGCAAAAGCGGATAGATCTGCTGACGTCACCAGATCTGATATCCAACGCAACGGAACCAAAAACGCGGACAGGTCTCCTTACGTCAGCCACACAAAGACAACACACGTTGCTGACGTCATCATAGCTGGCAGCAGCTCTCGCTAATTGCCAGCAGCAAGCTACTGCGACGTTCTAACACCAGCAGATATTCTTACGTCACCTGCACCTCAAAACGATGTCGTATAGCGCTCAACACCAACCACGCTAATTTCCCCAACGATTGATTCCTACGCTACCTGCTGGCAGACCTCTCAACAGAAACGCTTGCGTCATCCCCACTACACCAACACGCGATGCTGACGCCATCAGATCTACCGACAGGTTTTCACCCACAACTCATACTAGCAAAGTTTACGTCAGCATCACAGCGTATACCAGCGACGCTGACATCATCAAATCTGTTACTAAATTTCACCAAAATTCGAAAATCTCAAACTTTCAAGAAATGCTCCACATACGATTCTCAACTCGAAAATGAAACCCAAACATTCACAACTAAATCTGAACCACCAGAGATCGCTAAAACACGAAAAATTCGACAATTAAACCTTAATACAAATCCAGGTCTCACATGTATTCTGCTTCGTTACAAAAACTGACATGGAGCTACAAAGCTAACTGGTGATAAAATCGGATTGGTAATAGCGATGAAGGAAGTACAACAAAAACCAGTAGTATCCATGGCTGGAAAGGACAAAGTTTAAAACAATGAACTTTGTAAGATCCAGCACGGGACAGCCTGCAGAGGCAAAATCTGATGAGGACAAGATAGCAGCTCGTCCTCCGATCTGGCAAGGCAGATTTTGCGGGCTGGGGTATACTGCTCTTGAGAAGCCTCGGGAGAGCTGGCTTACCAAAAGAGTTGAACAGATGCGGGGTAATCCCAAATCTAGTGGTAAAAATCAAGGCCAGTTCACTCGACCTTCTACGAAGGATAGGCAGTATAGGCCTAAATATCGCAAATCCAGATCACAAGGCCAAACCAGCTGCATATCAAAATCGATCTAGATCAAAGAACACACATCGACCACACACATGGTTTGATCCACACACTGGTAAATGGGTTAATATTATCCAAGTGTGGGTCCCGAAAGGTCTAATAAAACCTGCACCAAATAGACCAAAGGGTACCAAAATATTGCATTGTCTGTGGTTGCTGGAACAACAGGTTTCAAGATTGGAGCAATCAACGTGGTATGTGGATAGTGGATGTGCGAGGCACATGACTGGAGATGTCAACCTGCTCACAGATATCAAATCTTTCAATGGACCCAAGATCACCTTTGGTGATAACTCTAATGGTAACACTATGGGTAAGGGTAATCTTACACATGGTAATTTTACTGTCAACAATGTTTTTCTGGTTGAGAACTTGTGCTACAATCTGATAAGTATTAGTCAATTGTGCGATAGTAATTACTCGGTTAAATTTCAAAAACACACATGCACAGTTTTGAATCCGGAAGGTCTGACCGTGCTGGTAGGTTATCGATCTGGAAACACCTGCAAAGTTGATTGGTCAGATCAACCGTATATAGAACAAACATGCCTAGTAGCTGATTCTTCAAAGAGCTGGCTATGGCATCAGCGGATGAACCATCTGAACTTCTATTGCCAATCTGAGTAAGCGTGAGTTAGTTGATGGCTTGCTCAAATTAAAATTTTCAAAGGACAAGATTTGATCTGCATGTCAGCTGGGTAAACATTTAAAATCAACTTTCAAACTAGAGGCGGTGATAAAATCTCACGAAAGCTGGATCTTTTACACATGGATATTTTCGGTCCAATATCTTTAACCAGCTTAGGGGGAATGAAGTACACCCTTGTTGAAGTCGATTATTTTTCAAAATTTACATGTGTGTTGTTTTTAAAATCGAAGGATCAAACCACCTACCAGCTGATCAAGCTTTTTGAAACGTTTACAAAAAGAAATGTTGCAATGTCAACCGGATTAGGAGTGATAGAGGAACAGAATTCTTAAATTTTAAAATCTCCTCCTATCTAGACGAACTTGGAATCAAACACGAGTTGTCTGCAGCCAGAACACCTCAGCAGAACTGGTTAGCTGAGCGTCAAAATCGTACTTTAAAAGAAGCAGCCACAACTAGGATTGCTGATTCTGGTATTTCAAATAAATTTTGGGCTGAAGCAGTAAACATCGCTTGCTATACTCAGAACAGATCGATGATAAACAAGTGACATGGAGTTACTTCATATGAGATCTAGAATGGAAAAAAACCTGATATCTCATATTTCAGGATGTTTGGATGCAGATGCTTCATTCTATAAATGGAAAATCGTATTTGAGAGCCTTTGATTTAAAATCTGATGCAGGTATCTTTTTGGGATACTCAAACGTAAGCAGAGCTTATAGCGTCTTCAATAACCGGACATTATCTATTGAAGAATCGGCTCATGTAGTGTTTGATGAAACCAGCTTCAGATCAACATCAGCTTCCAAGCTAAATGATTTGTGCACTCGTCTGGAACCACAAATCTGGATGAATCGAGTGACGACAAGGTACAAAATAGATGTCAAGCTGGTGACCAGCATGCTTTGGATATGCCTATCACAAACGTAGATATTCAAGATATAGAGCGAGATGATTCGGATCACGATCAAGCTGGTAGAGAACATACACGAGATGATGAGCCAAATATCACTAATGCCTCTACAACAGATAGTAATCCAACAAGGGGTGATCAAGATAATCCAACTGGGAAATAGGGGGAACATCACGAACCATATACCTCATACAGACCAGGTCTCTGATGGAACAAAGGTCATCCACCCGAGTTGGTCATTGGTAATCCCACTGCACCAGTTAGAACACGAGGCCATATGATAAATCTTAATTCTGCTTTCATATCGCATATAGAGCCTAAGAAAGTAGAAGAGGCCTTAGCAGACCCAATCTGGATAGAAGCAATGCAAGAGTAACTAGGGCAATTTAACGTAGCAATGTATGGCATCTAATTCCTAGACCTGATGATCAAAATGTTATAGGAACAAAATGGGTCTTTAGGAGTAAATTAGATGAAATGGTAATGTAGTTCGAAACAAGGCTAAGTTGGTGGCGTAAGTCTATAGACAAGAAGAAGGCATAGATTTCGAAGAATCCTTCGAACTAGTAGCTATACTTGAGGCCAATAGAATTTTTCTGCATATGCATCATTCATTTCAAAGTTTATCAGATGGATTTCAAAAGTGCGTTCTTAAATGGAATATTTAATGAGGTAAGTGTATGTTACACAACCTCCTGGCTTCGTAGATTATACCAGACCGAAATTTGTGTACAAGCTTGATAAAGCTTTGTATGGTCTGAAACAAGCTTCCAGAGCTTGGTATGATACTTTGTCCAAATTTTCAACATATCATGATTTTTTTATTGGTTCTGTGGACAAGACACTGTTTAATTTGTAAAAAATGATCATGTCTTGTCAGTACAGATATATGTTGATGACATTATCTTCGGCTCTACTAATTCCAAGCTTTGCGACAAATTCTCCAAGCTTATGCAGGAAAAATTCGAGATGAGCATGATGGAGGAGCTGAAGTTTTTCCTCGGATTACAAGTAAAGAAGCTTGAGGATGGAATATTAATCAATCAAGCGAAGTACACCAAAGAACTTCTCAAGAAGTTTGGTATGGAAAAATTCTCAGCAGTTGATACTCCTATGAATGCTTCCATCAAGCTGGACAAATATGAAGCAGGAACTGCCGTTGAGGTACCATGTATCGTGGGATGATTGGTTCGCTTTTATATCTCACTGCAAGCAGATCAGACATTATGTTCTCAGTCTATATATGTGCCAGGTTTAAGCTGATCCAAAACAATCACACTACATGGCTGTTAAATGCATTTTTAAATATTTTAAAGGCACGTAGAACGTGGGTCTTTGGTATCTCAAAGACTCAAGTTTATATTTGATTGGTTACAGTGATGCAGACTACGCAAGTTGTAAAGTTGATCGGCATAGCACTAGTGGAACATGTCAATTTTTGGGTGACAGATTAATTTCATGGTTTAGCAAGAAACAGACGTCAATCGGAACATCCACAACTGAGGCAGAGTACCTTGCAGCTGGAATTTGTTGCACACAAATGCTATGGATTCAACAAAAACTTCGGGACTATGCCATTGATGCATTGGAAGCACCCATCTTCTGTGACAACACAAGTGCCATCGCAATCACTCAAAACCCCGTGCTGCATTCCAGAACCAAACATATTGACATACGCCATCACTTCATTAGAGACCACGTGCAAAAGAAAGACGTTCGGGTGGAGCATGTGCCAACGGATCAACAAGTAGTTGATATCTTCACTAAGCCTATGACAGACGCTAAATTTTCTTACTTTAGAAACATATTAGGTCTCTTTGATATTTTATAAATGTTTTCTGCATACATACATTCAGGGGGAACAATCTATTTCAAACAGATAACTCTACGATCTGCTAAGTTGTCTTCGAACTGGTCAGCACCGTGCTGGTCTGGTCCGGCTTTGGGCATGTATAGCGAGACGTTATCACGGTGTTTGAATTATTTGTTTCTGTGCTGGTATTACCCTTTCAAATTCTTGTAAAATCAGATGGTCATCTTTCTGTCATTTTAACGAGATGATGAACGTGTCCAGAAAACCCTCTCTCTCCCCGCTCATACGTAAACTGTTCACTTTACTTTTTGCCTTAAGCTTTCAAAATTTCGCACTATCTTGCATTCTAGCAAAACAAATTTACTGCATTCTTCGTTTAATCTTTAGCATTTTCCAAAATCCTAACCCCTTACAATCAGAAATGGCCGCATCCTTCTTTGTTAACACATTGCAGGTCGTTTTCGAGTCCGTGCTCGCTATGGAGCACACTGGAATGGCTCGCATGTTTAATTCCCTGGAGGATACATGGCTTAAAGGGATTTTGGAGGCTTCCAACATCGTGTATGAAGGAGATGTTAATGAATTCTCCGTGAATGCGAAAGTTATCACTGGGATGATTTTCAGTTTCGTCGCTAATAGGAAGATAGTTAGTACCAAAGATATGTTTACTGCGGCATTTGGATTGCCAACATATGGAATGATTGGATTTCTGGACATTCCGAAGGAGACAGTGGTTGAAATGCAAAAGCGGTTCTCTCGATCTGATGTGCCGTTCAGGGCACCAAGTAAGAAAAAGGAGATCAAGATGGAGTTTCGCTTACTACATGATTTCGTGGCAAAGGAATTGTGTGCAAAGGCTGGATCCTTTGATATGTTTACCGGTGAACAAATTGATTTGATAGTAGCCATCACTGCCGGTTTAAAGGTAAACTGGGCGCAAATTCTTTTCCAAGTTTTACTTTCTATGGTGCAAGTTAGTATTCTGATGCAAAATCTAGTGAAGGCTGATCTCGGGGAGTCAGTCAAGCTCCATCCACATAAAGTGCTAACCAGAAAGTCGTTGCAAACGTATATCAAGAAGAATCTAATTGTGATACCGGCTGGTGAGTCCAGGAAACAAACTGAGGATACAGCTAGTGGCACTGAGGGTGGGCAGTCACATATGAACAAGCCCGTAGAATAGAAGAAGAAAACGATGGAGAAGGAGGCTGTGGAAAAGCCTAAAAAGAAGACAGAAAAGGTTCAGAAGGTAACTATACAGCAGCCAGTGGAGGCCGGGAGCCAAGTTGCTCCTACAAAGTCTAAGTTTGGGACCAGCTCAGACGAGGATTCATGCACGCTGGCAAGACTGAAAGATCGTGGTGCGAAGCACAACAAGTGGTGGAGTCATCCGACTCTGAAGCTACTACATCTATTCCACCTGTGCAAATTACAAAGAAGCATAGGACCAAAAGAGCCAAGAAGGTACCATCCACTGCAAATGATCAAGCAGAATCCCAACCCAATGCCATTCTAGAACTACCAACAAGGGGTGAACAGGAGTCAACTGCTGGTGAACCTGAAGCGCATACAGAGTCTACTCCAGCATTGGAAACACGAGCTGGTGATGAGTCTATTGCTTGTGGCCCAGAGGGGCATGTGAGGACAACTGTTGAACAAGAAGAAATGATTGCTGGTACTGATTCCAACATTGAAGGACTCGAAGAGCGTATGGAATTTGAGACTAAAACTGACCAAGAGGGTCGGGATGATAATGTGTCTGTTGTTGCACAGGGAGAGCATGGAAAGTATACTGATGGCTGTCCCGAAGGGACAACTTACGAGATTGAGGACTGGGAGGAACATGTTGAATGAACTGCGCTGAGGAAAGCAGTAACCAGTTTGAGAAGGAAACTTCTATCCATGAGGAGGCTATTGTGGTGAAGTCTGGACATGAGCAACCAGCTCAGACATCCATGAACTATACGGGCAAGAGTATCTATGCTCCCATCGAGATCAGGACGATCAACTGGGTCACTCACTTTCTTCCAAATATTGACCCACCGGATAAAGGCAAGGGAGTGTTTCCCCATTTTGATCGAACAAATCCCATCGAGGAACATTATCTGTTGGTCATTCAGGATGTAAGGGAGCACGCAGAGTGCCAACTCAAAGTATAAGATCAGTGGCACAGGTTCCGCACCAGTTATCATTGGAAAAAATTCCTTCTATGGAACTTTTGGCAGAGTTTGCAAAGGCTGAGAATAAGTTACCATGGGCCGAGAAGGACAGGGTAAATGAGCTACACCAGAGACGGGATCTCACCTGGTACAAGTTGGTGGAGCTGTTTTTGCGAGAAGCTGTGGCTAAGCATTGGGAAGAATTCAACAAGGATAAGCCATGAGCTAACCAGGACATTATCGCCATTCGATTGCTAGAAGTTGAGATGGCCAAAGCCAGGAAAAGCATCAACCATTTTCAAGCTCGAGTTGGTCTGCCTGTCACGTATAATGAGCGTTCTGTAGATTGAGTTGGATCTTCGGATCTCACTCCTTGCTTGACTAGGGAAGATTGTAAGGCTAAGCTCGCAAAGTATATCAACCCAAGACCAGAAGAGCAACCAGATCAAGAACCCAAGCCTCAGTTCCCCAGCTTACAGCATATGAACAGATTGTAGTGGTTAATCTGATTGTTGAGCAGGTATAGGATGTAGAGAAAGAACAATGGCGTTCTTCGGGTGGACAACAGGAACAACCGGTTCCTGAGGTATAGGATCAGCCTCAAAACAGTCCTGTCCACACTAGTTCTAGTTGGGGTTCGAGACCTTCTGGCGTTTATCTCTCCATGAACAGTGGAGAGTGACGGTATGTGTTTTTATCCCGATTCCAATCCTGGTTCTAGTAAGAGTCCTACTCTCTCTTGGATGAGGATCATGTAAATAATCTGAGTCCCAATCCTATTTCAGAGGCAAATAATACGGAACATCAAGGTCCGAGTCCATCTAACTTGCAGATGGTGGTGTATAATGTACACAGAGAGAAGAATACAGACATAACTTACGAAGAGGACGTCGATTATTCACATGCTGGTTCACAGCAGGTTTTTGTTTCTAGTCTCCTAGCAAGTCTCAATGTTGATTTTAAGCTCGAGGAGGTCGAAAAATTAGTTGTTTCACTACTCGAAAGTGGTTGCACTGAATTCCAAGGTGATCTCACTGGATTCCAAAGTACACTCCATGAATTCAAGAGTCGTATCTTTGGACTCCAAAGTTAAAGAATTATTGAATATTCAGACTTTCATGAAGCACGACTTCAGCACCTACAAGCGCGGTTTTTATGATAAGATGGACACGGTGACCGCCAACGTTACCTCCTCTCAGACATCATTGGAGACCAGCCTTGTTCGACAACTTACCAAGAATCGGCTCCAGCTTGACAGTGAACTTGCTTTTGTTAAACTACAGCTGGCAGAATTGGTTAATCACCTCAAGGAGACTGGTGATGCCAAAAAGGGGGAAGGAGGACAAAGCAGTGGGTTTGGAGGATCAAGAGGGCCAAGCAATAAAGGACCAGGACCAAGCTCTAAAAGGGTGAAGGGACAAGCAGCAGCAAAAAGAGTAAAAGGTTTTGATCAAGAGCAGAATTAGTAGTAGGATCAAGAAAAATTGTTTTTTTATAGCTGATCTTTGTAAATAGTTTAACAGTCAATAAAAATATCTTTTTACGATCAAGGTTTTATCATCAGCAAAAAGGAGGAAATTTTTAGAGCTAATTTTAGAATTTTTGGTGATGAAAAATGAAAGATATTAATCAGACCAAAGGCACAAGACCTGGACGAAGCTGACTACGTTTGACGCAAAAACCAGATCGGAGCAGAGTCAAGCTGGTTAAAGTCAAACTAGCTCAGGATACATAGTTGCGCTGGTTGAGGACAAACCAGTAAAAGTAATTTGGTAAAGCTGGTTAAGGTCAAACCAGTCCAAGGATGCTTAGCCGATTAAAGACAGTTCAGTTGAGAAACGTCGAAGAATTTGAAACAGAGAGCTTTGAGATGAAAAACAGCAAAACAGTGGCTTACAGTTGAAAGAACAGATCTCATTGGTAGTAATAAGTGGGATAGTAAACCAGCTGGAATGTTAAGTGGTATAACAGACTAGCTGGAAGATCAGTTATGGAAACCAGATCGAAGCAGAGTGATTCTGCAAGTGCTATAGTACTGAAGAAACGAGTGTACATAGATGAATATCTGGATCAGTACAGAACAAATAAATGAGCAGATTATTTCAAAGCAGATTGGTTTTAATCAAGACTTAGAACCTGGTCAAGAAAAGCAGCTCAATGTTCAGAAACCATATCGGGAGACCAGCTGAGTCAAGGACAATGTTTGAAGCTACGAATAGTTTGATGTGATACATGTGACCTCTCTGCATTGATGTGTAGTCGTTGGAACTGTTTTGAGCTAAATACAGATATGCAGAGATATGTTTAAACTGAAGACGGCACAGAGTTAATAAAGAGGGCAATGCATTTAATGAAGATGTACTTTCATCATAAAGACATTTAAGACGCCATAGAAATTCAATTTGGATACACTCAATGTGTCTACTGGCTACATTTATTATCATTGTATCCAAAGGGTATAAATAGTAGAGAAGAGCAGCTGTGAAGGGTTACGAACTACAACGAGACACAATATCACAAGTGTTGAACTTACAAGCTAACCGTACCTCATAAGCAAAAGCAGAGTTCATCTTGAACCAGCTCACAACAAGTAACACACGCATAGATTGATTATTCATTTCCTGTATCGCACGATCTTCTATACACACACTTTGTAGTGCTGAGCGATCATTGTAAATTATAAACAGAGAGTGTAAAGTGCTAGATTAGCACAATCAGCTTAGTGCTGAGTTCTTTGTATTGCAAACCAGATCGAGTCTGGATTTGTTGGTGGATATTTAGGAGTTCCTGCAGCTGCTGGTTGTAGGATCGAGTTTGTACAAGGGGTTATATAATCAAATCTTCTAGTGGAAATCCTTCCCATTGAGGAAGAAGGGGAGACTTAGGAGAATTTGCTTCGAACTTCCAAAAACAAACCTCTCGTCCCTACATATTTTACATTCATGCATTTGTTTAACTTGTTCACTATTGCATCGTGTTGTTTCCGCATAAAAAATCATTTTGTTACACGAGACAAAAGCAGTCACTAAGAACCCTCTAAGCTGTTACTCGGCTGGAGGTTTGCGTCGAGCAATAAAACCTTTTGAAACAAGTTTTAAAACAAAATTAGCAAAGGAGTTCATTTACCCATCCCTCCCTCTGAACTCCCAAGCTTGTTTTTCGATCCTAACACTACTCTTTTCCGACATAATTTTTAACAAACTTCAAACTTAGTATTATCCCTCAGAAATGTCATGCCCTGATTTTGTGAGGTTAAAGGATTTCAGAGATTATAGAGTCTTCTTTGACCTCGGGGTCCAAGGGTGTACACCGACCGCCCTGGAGGCTCGTAGGCTAGGTTGGAGAGAATAGCTTGAGATGAGGCCGAGCCCACTTCATTGGGGTGATATTAGTACGAAATTAAGTCATCAACCCTTAGGGAGTCGAACATATCTAGGATTAGGAAGAAGTCATGGATGTCTGATAGGTTTGAGGTGATTATTACCGATGTAGGAGATCGAGCATGTCATCCCCGGAGTTCCACACCTTTAACATTAACCAGGTCGATATGGGTCGTAGGTTTTCCACCCATACTATTGGCACAGTGACGGATCCGGACCATGCCCCCGAAAGACAAATAGAAGATTTAAATTTTGTTTCCGTCGTGAACTGGTCGTGGCAATCGGCGATGCTTATATGTGAT
>KV018200.1:4924-16936 GCA_001598015.1 Dorcoceras hygrometricum
AACTGAGTCTCACCCAACCGGGGCTGCTGAAACTGAGGGGAACGACCCCTAGACTGACCTCCACGACCCTGAGGCTGGGCCGCGATCTGCTGTGATCCAGCTGACGGAAACACTCTATCAAAATGCCTGTACTGACCACAAATGTTGCAGGAGCCCTACACACCAATACACTGGGTATAAGGATGCTTTCCATCGTAAAAACCACAAAACTCAGCCCGAGAACCACTGCTACTCGAGCTGCCTGAACCAGAAGAGCCAGAACACGAATTCTTCTTGAACTGCTGACCGTGGGGTCGAAACCTCTGACGGCCAGACTGCTGAGCCACCTGCTTCTGAGGCTGCTGCTGCTGCTGGGGCTGATGGGCTTACTGGGACGCCTGAGACGACTGCGCCCCCTGACCAGTGGAACGACCACCCTGAGCCACGTGCTCGTTGCCCCCTGACCAGTGGAACGACCACCCTGAGCCACCTGCTGCCTACGAGCACGACGACTCCGCAAACCCTCCTCAATATCAATGGCACTATCAACTGCCTCAGTATACGTCTTGGGTTTGCTGGTCAGCACCATCTGATATAATTCCTCATTCAAGCCCTCTAGAAATCTGGTCCTCTTGGACCTCTCCCGGCTAGAAACGTGCGGAACATACGCCAACAAAGAAGAGAACGTACGTGCATACTCCCTCACCGTCATGGAGCCCTGCTCCAGGTGATCGAACTCCCGCTCACGGGCGTTCACATAAGACTCGGGTACATACTCTTGCCGGAAGGTCTCGCAAAAACTGCCCCAAGAGATCCCAACACCGATCTCCAACAAGGTACTCGAAGCGCCTCGCCACCAGCGCTCTGCCGCCTTCCTAAGCAAGAGGGTCACTAAACTCAGCCGAAGATCATCATCATACTGAACCCGATCGAAAAGACCAATAATGTTCTGGAGCCACGAGTCTGCATCCTCACTGGACTCGTCACCATTAAAGACCGAAGGGTTCATCCGCTGAAACCTCGCTATAACAACATCCATCCGCTCCACCGGAGCAGGCAAGTCACCAACTTCCTCCTCCTCATCATGCCAACACGGCTACTACTGCGAGCACTACGCTGATCCTTGTTATATCCTGCCGATTCCTCAAACTGCCCCCTACCTCTACCATGACCTATAGGCGGCATCTACGAATACGCTCAACGGGATAAGCAACACAAAACAGATACAGCATAGATATCGCAACAATATACAGCACATAATCACATAGGTAAAGCACATGCAACACACGACACTGTGCCTAGACTCAAGTGTGATCAAGGAAATTGAGCTTATCCCAGCTTAAGCTCTGATACCAAAAATGTCAGGCCTCGTGCTCACAACAGATATAAACAACGCACAAACAAGAGGAAGCTAATAAAAAGCGGGTAAAATTTTTTTCTTTGGCCTGACGGTTTAAAACAATATAACTTAAAATAGTGCAATACTCAAAATAGATATACCAGTTTATAAAAACAACCAAACGCGGGCCATAGATATCGCAACAATATACAGCACATAATCACATAGGTAAAGCACATGCAACACACGACACTGTGCCTAGACTCAAGTGTGATCAAGGAAATTGAGCTTATCCCAGCTTAAGCTCTGATACCAAAAATGTCAGGCCTCGTGCTCACAACAGATATAAACAACGCACAAACAAGAGGAAGCTAATAAAAAGCGGGTAAAATTTTTTTCTTTGGCCTGACGGTTTAAAACAATATAACTTAAAATAGTGCAATACTCAAAATAGATATACCAGTTTATAAAAACAACCAAACGCGGGCTACCATTCAACAATAACAGTATAGCATAACAACAACAACAACAACATGTATCAGACTCCAACAACAAAATACAACGATAAAGCGCAGGGCATCCCCTGGCTAACAGTACTGATACATAAATATATGCTATACGCTACTGGGATACTCTAACCACCTCCTGGGGCACCTCCAGCTGGGTTAAAACTACGACCAGCTGTAAAACCTAGATTCCCTGAAAACAACACAAGCAAGGAAAACAACCAAGCCCCAGAGGGACATGGGGTCAAACCCCAGTACGGAGAGCAACTGAAACAGCTAAAAAAAAGCATAAGATAAAATGCAGATGCTATGCATGAGACACCGGATAACAACTGAAGGCTTCAACCGAAAAGGGAGCCAAGGAACTCAAACATAGCTCCATAAGATCAGCAACGAATCAGTGGCCACGGGGTGTGTTCAAAGTGTGGTAATGAGCCACTCGCCTTGACACTACACCCGAATACCAGATGCATCAAACAACTCGACCTGCTGTTGCCTCGCCCATGAACTGTGGTAGTTAACCACTCGGCGCATGGTGGCTAACAAACCCAGCAGGGAGATGAGAGTGCGGTATCGCTGCTCGCCCTCGCATCCTGGTAAGAAACAACAGCAATATACAAGATACGAAGCTGCAAGATACAATATACGAGGGATCTGAAACAATGCGTGAACAATGCATGTATGCACATCAATAAAACAGCTAGCATAAACACAAATGCTCAGCAAGCAATACACAGCCATGTTCACCGAAACATCCCAACAGCCTCACATAATATCTCACGCAACTTCCTAGCGATCACAAGCTCAAGATCCGTACCTTATACTCTCTGTGCAACAATTACTACAAGCAAAGGTCCCGAGAAAACCGGATTTCAACCTGTCGAAGCACACATGGCATAAATCACAGGGACGCTAATACACAGAAAGCACGCTGGGAGTTACACACACTCAACCAGCTATCATCCTACACAACAACTCAACAGGAAGCTTAACTCTAGGCTAGGAACAAGATCTCATCAAATTAACGAAGTTCTACCTGAACTACGAAATGCACGAGCTAAACCAGCAACTTCGTGCTTCTGCTCCAGCCAACAACAGCCTCCAAAAAGGGTATAGGATGAAGGAGCTTCTCAAGATAAGTCCAACGCTACCTCGAACGTACCAAACGGTGGCCGGAAACGATGGGAATTCACCGTAGAAACTCACGGTGAACAGTAACCTAGGGTTCGAAGCGAAGACGACAATCGAGAGAATATTTCGCTAAGTAGGGGAACTGGTATCTCAAATCGAAGACCAAGTCTTCCTATATGTATATATCTCGCAACTACTGGAATCTAATTAAAACGTCCACCGACAAAACCAGCAGTTGCAACAACAACCAACAGCTGCTGAATCCCATAACTAACAAATCCCAACAACTCAAAACGACGTCGCAAGGTGACACGTCACTCGATACTTGCGACTGGTCCTCAAACCCAAAAGCTGGACAACCCAACGACTGGATGCTCACAAACCAAAAACTGGTACCAGACGTTGCATCAAAACGCTGCGTTCCAACTTATATAAACGATGTCGTACAGACACAGCAGCTGGTCGCTAATCCAACGACTGGATTCCTTAGCGCTAACCAAAACGACGTCGCACATCCTACGTAATCCAGACGCTAACTCTCGCGCACTAGAAGACGCAAGCTACAGGAGCGCTGACCCGTGTTGACATTTGCTCTTGGCTGCTCAACTAGACGCAACAAACTCCTCGCAACTGGTACCAGACTTCGCCTAAACGACGGCGTATCGAAATCTCGCGATACCACATAAACGTTGCAACTGGTTTTCACCACCGACCAGCTTTCACACAAAACCAGATCTCACAAAACAGATCTCAGGCTCAAAAATAACAAAATTTCCAGAATTGCTCTAAATGCCGATTAATCCAACAATTAATCTCATATCAAATTCAGGTCTCACACGTCTGGTACCAGTTGTGAGGAATTGGTTACCAGCTGTTGGTTGGATCAGCTGTTGACAGCAGTGCTGACGTGTCTTGTGCGACGTCATTTTGTTTAGGTACGCTTGTGTCTGGATTGTTTAGCGTAACCAGCTGCTGGTTATTTCGTAGGAATTTGGTATCAGCTGGTGGAGCGTTGTGACGTTGTTTTGACTAGTTTCTACGATGTCGTTTTGGTATTGCTTTGGTATTATGTTGCGACTGGTTGTTGCTGCTGGTTTTGTTGTAGAAGACGTGAATACCAGTCGTAAGATATCTACTGTTCCCATCGTCTGATTATTTTAGAACAGCAGCTGTTGTATGGGGATTTATAAGGAGAAGTGTTGAGCAACACTTAGATTATTTTTCACCCGATATCTCTTATCTCCATTCTTCGAAACCCTCGATAGCTACTGTTCACCGTGATTCTCTTTCGTCGATTGCCGCCGTGTTCCGCCATTGTTTTGAATGATATTGGTGGCGCTGAACTCCTCTTGAGTTTCTCTACCGATTGATACCAATTTGGAGACTGGAACCGTGGATTTGAGGAAACACGAAGATCCTGTTCGTTCGACGCTTTCTGTGAAATCTTGCCCGAGCGTTCCTCTGTTAGTGTAAGCTTTTGGGTAAGTGTTCTCCTCTGTTTGAAGTTATGTTTCAGCTGTTTAGCCTGATTTGTATGGCAGAACTAGGATTTAGTTCTCGGCTGTAGGTGCTTAGTGAATTCGACTTAGTGTTGAGCTGAATTACTAGATGTTTTAACAGATCTGAACTTCCAGGAGGCTTACAGCTGAATTGTCGTGACCAGAGTGTGAAGGTTTGAGGTTAGCCGTGCCTGGTGAGATCTGTTGGATAATTCAGAGGATTGAGGTACGAATTGATCAGATTTAGCAGCTTGAGTGTGAACATGAATGTCATTGATGTTGTGAAATCTGCTGATATTCTTTTGTGAATTACGTGATACAGTTTGTGAATTGATTGAGTTTTACATTCTGTTTTCACGTATTGAATCGTATGCATTGTGCATTGAATATTGAATTGGCATACATGCATACATCTTGAGCCTGATTGACAGATCAATTATGACCCGATTGAAAGCCACGTTGCGACTGTCCGACTGATGAGTCGTGCCTGAAAAGTCCAACGCTATCATCGGAGTGGTGACTACCGGATTCGAGTGTCTACCACCGAGCTGTGATGGGTAGACGAGCCTCAAAGATCAAGGATCGATGATTTCCACCGGCTGATTGGCTGTGCGTGGTATAGAGGCTTGACTGAGATGATTGCCAGTTGATACACTGGTCTAGCTATCTGATCCTTGATAGCCTTCATGCATTTCATAGCATTGATTATAGCATGTTTCATGATTAGCTGTTTTGATAGCTCTTCGTACTGAGGCTTGACCTCGTATTTGTTTTCCTGCTTTGTGTTGTTTGGGTCTGTGTTACCCAATTGCAGGATCTTCAGGTAACCAAGCTGGACAGAGTGGAGGTTCAGCTGGTCGATCCCCATTTCCTTGAGTCCCAGTTTATTTTATTATGTATCAAACCCGGGGGATGCCCCGTGTCATATGTATTTTGGGGATCTGTATTTGAATTGAGTTTTGTTGTTACCTGATTTGATTGAGTTTGAGTTAACTCTTATTTTGATTATGAATATTTTGAATGTATGTTTTGAGTTCAGGCCCATTTTATTTCGAAAATTTTCAAGCCCGATTTTACGCTTCCGTGATTATGTGCTTAATTGTGCTCTAATCTTGTGTGATTAGCACGGGGCCTGACATTTTTTCGTATCCTTCGAGATAGGGGGGTTGTGATCACTTGGGAGAGCTTCTGTGAGGCGTTCCGACAGGAGTATACCCCGGATTCTTTCTATAACAGCTGGGAGCGGGAGTTTGACAACTTGAAACAGGGTAGCATGCGAGTGGCTGAGTATGCCCGACAGTTTTCTGCGCTTTTGGTATATGTGCCACACGTAGCCAACCAGGAGAGGACAAAGAGGAACAAGTTTCTGAAAGGCTTGAGGCCTGATTTGTACCGGATGGTTTTGTCTGGTTCGCCTACGACCTATATTGATGCAGTGAACCGAGCGGTGGACATTGAGGAGAGTTTGATGGAGGTTGAGGCTCTGATTCAGTCGACTACTGGACGCACCTATCAGCCTGTTCAGGATGCGTCGCAATCTTTCTATTCTCCTCAGGGGTCGCAGCAGCAGCAATAGTCGAATCGCCAAAGGTTTCGACCTCGAGGGAAGCAGTTCAAGAAGAAGGCGGATTCGATTTCCTCTGGTTCTGCGAGTTCTGGTTCTGGCAGTGGTTCTGGCAGCGGTTCTAGTGGCATGTCTTGTGGACAGTGCGGAGGAAGGCATCCGACTTCGCAGTGTCGTGGAGTTCAGGGGTCCTGCCGTAACTGTGGACAGCCAGGACACTTTGTTAGAGTGTGTCCTCTGTTGAGGGGTCAGTCTTCAGTTCCTTCGCAGCAGGGATCAGCTGGTGGTTCTTCTCAGAGGCCGCAGTGTCCTGCCCCTACCCAGCGATCTGGATTCCAACCCCGTGAGCCTTCTAGATTTGGAGCACCTTCGAGACCTTCGTTCCAGATTCCACAGCAGGCTCAGGCAAACGCTTTGACGAGAGAGCAGGCTGAGGAGGCGCCTGGTATGATGATCGCAGGTACATGCTTTATTTTTGATTATCCTGCGAGAGTTCTATTTGACACTGGTGCATCACACTCTTTTCTTTCTGAGATTTTTGTTTGTGAGTATGGGTTGAGTTCTTCCCCATTGTGTGATGTTGTTTCCGTGTCTACCCCTGCTGGTGTGAATCTGTGGTCCCGTGAAGTGGTTTTGGATTGTGTGCTTCGATTTGATGAGCACGTTTTGGTGTCCAATCTGATTGTTTTGGGAATGAGAGATTTTGATTGCATCTTGGGGATGGATGTGTTGTCTAGCTACAAGGCTATTGTTGACTGTTTTCATGGTGTGGTGAGATTTCACCCTGACTCGGGTGAGAAATGGGAGTTCTACGGTGCTGATTCGCGCTCGAAGATTCCACTGGTGTCCGCCATGGAAATTTTTAGCCTGCTATCGCTGGATAATGCTGGATTCATGATTTACGCGCTTGACGTTTCCCAAGAGTCGCGATTGGAGTTGAACAATATCCCGATCGTACGAGAGTTTCCCGACGTGTTTCCAGATGAGATTCCTAGATTCCCTCCACGACATGAGATCGATTTCAGCATCGATTTGGTGCCCGGTACCGCCCCGATTTCTAGAGCTCCATATCGGTTGGCGCCCGCAGAGTTGAAAGATCTGAAGGATCAGTTGAGAGATCTCTTAGAGAAAGGCTTCATCAGACCGAGTATGTCGCCTTGGGGAGCTCCGATTATTTTCATGAAGAAGAAGGATGGATCTATGAGGATGTGCGTGGATTTTCGACAGTTGAATAAAGCGACGGTGAAGAACAAGTATCCTTTGCCGAGGATTGATGACTTGTTCGATAAGTTGCAGGGATCGATCGTTTACTCGAAGATTGATTTGCGCTCTGGTTACACCAGTTGCGGATTAGGGACGCTGATGTAGCGAAGACAGCTTTCCGGACTCGTTATGGGCATTATGAGTTTCTGGTCATGCCGTTTGGGTTGACGATGCCCCAGCTGTTTCATGGAGAAGGATGGATCTATGAGGATGTGCGTGGATTTTCGACAGTTGAATAAAGCGACGGTGAAGAACAAGTATCCTTTGCCGAGGATTGATGACTTGTTCGATAAGTTGCAGGGATCGATCGTTTACTCGAAGATTGATTTGCGCTCTGGTTACACCAGTTGCGGATTAGGGACGCTGATGTAGCGAAGACAGCTTTCCGGACTCGTTATGGGCATTATGAGTTTCTGGTCATGCCGTTTGGGTTGACGAATGCCCCAGCTGTTTTCATGGATTTTGTTGGTCCGGTTTTAAAAGGATCAAATGCACTTAGCAGGCGCTGTTATTAAAATGGATCATTAAAAATTTTGCGCGCTGCTATTCAAAAGAATGAGGTGCAATACCTCGGGTTCATGAACATTAAATACAGAGCACCGGAGACAGATCTGGTATGAATTAAAATAATGCGGAAAACACCAGAACTGAATCCTAATATTTTAAAACAACACAAACAGATTTATGTACAACATAAATCTGTTCGACTGTACAAGTGTGCTAATTGTATGCGTGCTAAATAAATATAAATGCGTATGCGGAATGAATAACAGAATACAATACTCAATCGATTTGTTTCTGGAAGTTCGGACTTCAATGTCCTACGTCTCCCCTTCTTCCACCTCGGAAGGCTCCACTAGAAGATTTGATCTATACAACGTGTACAGACCCAATCCCGCAACCAGCAGCTGCTAGAACTCCTAGACTCTACCAGCCCTCGGCTGTTCACTCAGAACTTGTTTAACGTCTCTGTTCAAAGACTACATACACAGAGTTTAACATCGTCGTGCTTGGACGGGAACTGATTTGCATTTGGGTTTTGATTCACTCGCTAATCAAATTAGCTCAACTCGCGAAATGTGCGAGTGAATCTGTGTGTGAGATTTTTACAATGAAACGCTCAACTCTCTGTTTCTCACACACTAGGGAAATTGCTCTACAGAAGCTAATTAGTACTCAGCAGTCGACGCTCGTAGCAAGCTCCTCTCTAATGGTGGTCGACTGCTTCGCACTTCTATATTTCTTCCCTACGTTGGTGCACTGTGCAACCAACATGTTCTGCAACCACCTTTTTCTTCAATGGCATTGCCTTCGTATAAAAGCCTTTGTTCCAATTCAAACCGTTGGACACAAATTCTTCCCGTTCAAATGTGTTCTGTAAAGTACCGACAGGGATTGTCCTTTGTGTCCTTTCTTTTTCAGGCTTTTTTGTCGTCTTTAGCATTTGAATTAAGCTCAGCAGTTGACATCCAGCTTTAGTAAAAGTCGACGCTCGTAGCAAGCTCCTCTCTAATGGTGGTCGACTGCTTCGCACTTCTATATTTCTTCCCTACGTTGGTGCACTGTGCAACCAACATGTTCTGCAACCACCTTTTCTTCAATGGCATTGCCTTCGTATAAAAGCCTTTGTTCCAATTCAAACCGTTGGACACAAATTCTTCCCGTTCAAATGTGTTCTGTAAAGTACCGACAGGGATTGTCCTTTGTGTCCTTTCTTTTTCAGGCTTTTTTGTCGTCTTTAGCATTTGAATTAAGCTCAGCAGTTGACATCCAGCTTTAGTAACTCTTCGTAATTTGTCAACTGCTTCGCTACTGGTTGATTCTTAAAACACTGCATCTGGATTTTTAGCGTCTGGTTTTCCTGTCGACTGGATATGCAAAGCACTGTAGCCTGCGACTGGGTCCACTGTAGCTCGCGACTGGATTCTTTGTCGACTGGTTGCAACTCTCTGTAGCCTGCGACTGGATCCACTGTAGCTCGCAACTGGTACATCATCTTGTGACTGGATGCATATCAACAGCTGGTTGTCCAGACGTTGGTCGTGAAATGCTTGCGACTTAATTTCCCAACAACTGGTTAGATCAAACGCTGTCGTATCAACTTATTCAAACGACATCGTTTGCTATGCATCCTTGACTGGTTAAATATAACGCTGTAGCTCTCTACTGGATGTACTGTAGCTTCCTGCTGGTTATTGCCATCGCAAAGAGCATCTGCTGAATCTTAGCACGAAGGCAAAACACTGTCGTATCTATTAATCCAAACGACATCATTTTGCTATCGCTAACTTCAAGTATCAACTGGTTGCACTGTAGCTCTCTGTTGATTGCTGACGTCACTGCTGACTTCATCATCGCTGATCCAGCTCTTGCACTTCTCTTCACAACTGCTGATTGTGATGACATCACTGCTAATGTCATCATCGCTGATTCCAAAACTTGCGCTTCTTGTTAACTGCTGATTCTTGATTTCTTTCAATCAGCAATGCTGACATCATCGTTGCTGCTCACAGCTACTTCCAGTAGACATGCTGACGTCATCATTGCTGAATCCAGATTTCTCTTCGCTTCATTCCAACAGCTGATCTCTTCTTTCTTTGCGCTACTGATTCTAGACTTGCACTGTACATATTCTTCTTCGAACCTTTCTCCAGCCTTTAGCGAATATCACAACTGCTGGTCTAACTTGGCCTCTGCCTGATTACGAACAACTAACTCAACTTTGGACGTCTCCATTGCTAATCCAGCTGCCGTCTAAATGATAAACCAAACCAACTGCTGAACTTTATCTTGAGAACCATCGACTGGACAGATTTAGCTTCGCGACATCTTTCTTCGATAGCTAGAATTTGTACACTAAGTAGAATTGTTAGAAACACAATAACATGTTTTGTGTAATTCAAAACTTAATCAGGATCTGTTTACACAGATCCATCAATCTCTCCCTTTTTGATTTACACAAAACCTTAAATAATCAGTGCATGATCTAACAGATTTGATGAATTGCGTCTTTAGCGAGTACATCGATCGGTTCATGATCGTCTTCATAGATGACATCCTAGTGTACTCGAGGAGCATAAGAGAGCATAAGGAGCATCTCAGATTGGTGTTGCAGAGGTTGAGAGACTCGCAATTGTACGCCAAGTTCAGCAAGTGTGAATTTTGGCTTGATCGGATTATCTTTTTGGGTCATGTGATTTCGGCGCAAGGGATTTCGGTGGATCCGAGTAAGGTCGAAGTAGTTCTTAACTAGGAGAGACCTAGGAACGTTTCAGAGATCCGCAGCTTTTTGGGATTGGCTGGCTATTACAGGTGTTTTATCGAGAAGTTCTCTTCGATAGCCAGGCCTTTGACTCAGTTGACTCAGAAGGATAAGAAGTTTGTTTGGACTGATGAGTGCGAGTATAGTTTTCAGACGTTGAAGGAGAAGTTGACTACTGCTCCTGTTTTGGCTCTACTGTCTGGATCCGGAGGATTTGTTGTGTGCTCCGACGCTTCTCTCAATGGTTAGGATGTGTGCTGATGCAGAACGGGTACGTGATTGCTTATGCGTCTCGACAGTTGAAGCCTCACGAGACGAGGTACCCTGTTCATGATTTGGAGTTGGCTGCGATAGTGTTTGCCTTGAAGATTTGGCGACATTATCTGTATGGTGAAGAATTTATGGTGTACACCGACCACAAGATCCTGAAATATATCTTCACGTAGTTTGATCTGAATATGAGGCAACGACGATGGATGGAATTGCTCAAGGACTTTAACTGTGAGATTCAGTGTCAGCCTGGGCGGATTAACTCAGTAGCAGATGCTTTGAGTAGGAAGACCCAGTCTGCGATGCTTTAGTCTTTGAGTGTCTCCAAAGTCTATGAGCAGTTGAGTACTTCTGGTTGGCGTTTCCAGTCGGGTGATCAGTACCATGGATTTTTTGACTCATCTACCTCGATCGAGTAGGGGATGTGATGCGATTTGGGTGGTGATTGATAGGCTTTCGAAGTCGGCCCATTTCATTCGCTATGATGTGAGGTGTTCGATGAAGAAAATGGCGAAGCTGTATATCGACCATGTGGTTAGATTGCATGGAGTTCCTGTTTCGATAGTGTCTGACCGAGATCCAAGATTCACTTCCCGATTTTGGAAGAGCTTGCAGGCAGCGATGGGTTCTAGATTGGCTATGAGTACAGCCTATCATCCACAGACAGATGGTCAGTCTGATCGGACTATTCAAACTTTAGAGGATATGCTGCGAGCAGTTGTGATGGATTTCAGTGGTGGCTGGCAGGATTCGTTGTCCTTGGTTGAGTTTTCGTATAACAACAGCTACTAGGTGACTATCGGGATGGCTCCATTTGAAGCTTTGTATGGTCGAAAATACAGATCTCTGATTTGTTGGGAAGAAGTTGGTGAGAGACAGCTTTCTATCCCTGAGTTTGTGCAGCATATGAAAGATCAGGTTGATTTTATTCGAAGTAGAATGAAGGCTGCACAAGATAGATTTACCAGCTATGCTAACCGAAGACGTCGACCGTTAGAGTTTGAGGTTGGCGATCGAGTATTTCTCAAAGTTTCTCCTTTCAAGAGCTTGATGCGCTTCAGATATAAAGGCAAATTAGCTCCTAGATTCGTTGGTCCCTTCGAGATTATTGAGCGGATTGGACAGTTGGCTTATCGATTGAGACTGCCTGATGAGTTGGCAGCGATGCATGATGTCTTTCATGTGTCAATGTTGAGGAA
>KV018201.1:3988-22086 GCA_001598015.1 Dorcoceras hygrometricum
GGAGATTAGTAGTTCCGAACCTGATTGATTTGAAGGAGGCCCTCATGAATGAAGCACATTGTAGTCGGTACAGTGTGCATCCAGGCGAGCGAAAGATGTACCATGCCTTGAAGTCTCACTACTGGTGGACAGGTATGAAGAGCGACATTTCTGCTTTTGTTGCTAGATGTTTGAGTTTCCTAAGAGGTGCAGTCGGGTTACCGAAGACCAGTTCAGGTGGATGATTTTTATTCCACCAGAGACTAGGTCCGTAGGAGGTTGCTGCTTCCTCAGGTAGAGTAGTGTCTTCATCCTCATCATCCGGGTTTATTGCTGGTGTGTTTGGGGCATCAAATGTTGTGCGATTTCCATCAGCTTGTGCATGATCTTCATCATCCGGCACCTGATCTGGATCAGCTTGCACGCGATCAGCATCAGCATCAGCTGGCGTGTGAACTGGATCAGCTTGCACGCCATCTGCATCAGCTTGGATAACTTCTACTGGTCTTCGAACCTGTAACTCATCATCGTTTGATTCAAGCAGATTAGTAGCTTCTAAACGATTGTTAATATCATTTAGTGAAGCTATAGAATTCGAAAAAAAGCTAGACTCGTCAAATGTAACATGTATTGACTCTTCAATTGTCAGCGTTCTGTTGTTAAAAACACGATAATATTTCCTAACAACTGAATAACCGAGAAAAATGCCAATTTCAGAACGTGTATCAAAAGCAATTTAATGCAATTTACAATTCTTATGAATGTAACAACGACAACCAAAAACTTTAAAATATGCAATGTTTGGTTGTTTGCCACTCCAGATCTCATACGGTGTCTTTTGTAGCTTCTTGTTAATCATTGATCTGTTCTGTGTATAGCATGATGTGTTCACCGCTTCAGCCCAAAATTTTTGATAAATGCCGGAATCGGCAAGGATAGTTCTTGCGGCTTCTTTTAAAGTATGGTTACGGCGCTCAGCGAGCTCGTTCTGTTGAGGTGATCCAGCCGCAGATAATTCATGCCTAATTCCTTTGTGTTCAAGATAGGAGGATAAAGTTCGATTTAAAAACTCAGTACCATGATCACTCCTAATACGATCAATAGAAGAAGATTTTTCATTTTGAAGACGGTTTAAAATCTTTATCAGCTGGTCTACGGTCTGATATTTTGATTTTAAAAATATTACAGTAACACCCCAAAATCCAGATTACGTAGAAATGAGTGCATGACTAGGGGGAAAATAGTTTTAGATTATTACATGCCATTTTAGGTGATTTAATTATGATTTTATGTTGCATGGTATGCATGTCTTGTTTTTCAGCCTATTTGAGTTACGGATGCAGGGACGAGACTAGGGAAGACCGGAATGAAAATAATTTGATATTTTTAAGTTCTTAGGTTTTTAAGAATGAAATTATTATTTTTAATCAACAATTTCTGAAAATTGGGATTTTTATGACTATTTTGGAGGGAAACCCGTTTTTCTCCTATACGGGATGTTTTATTGGATTTTAAGGTGTTTTAAAATTTGAGAGGGCCTTTATTTCGAAAATTAGAAGTTTTAAAAGCTTGATTTAGAGTTTTAATTAACTTGAAAACTTAAGTGAGGGGTAAGCATCTAAAAATCCCTTTCCTTTTCTTATTTAAACTTTAGGGGTCAAACTTGTTACCCTCATTTTCATAACACCAAAATTCAATCAAAACCTATCCTCCACAGCATCAAGCAGCCGTCCCCTCCTCTTCTCCTCATAGCTTCGAAATTTGGTCAAGTTTGGTGATTCAAAGGCGGTCCGATCCCGATCTCGCGTCCTCTACGTCGGTAACTCGCATATCTCCATTTTCTCCAAGCCAAGCATGATATATCTCTCCTTTTCACACCATTTAAATCATAGTATACTATTTTTAAAAGGATGTGCATTATTTCATGTGAATTGATTATATCTATCATAATGTTTGAGATCCATGCATGAATCATGATTTTCAACATGTGTTTCATTCGTTTCTTGTGATGCTTCGGTCATGGTCGGTTCATGGGCCAAGGTTAGGTCCAAGGATGGTCTATATAGTTATTCCATCAAGTTAGGATCATGTAGGTACAAACTTGTTGGAGTGCAATAATGGCCCCTGCTAGGTAGAGCGATCGAAACGTGGCGCTTGTTTTGCTATACGGTTTAAAAGATTGGAGTTGCACCATTACCACCAGCTATAGTTTTTGGTAAAGCGGCAGGCGCTCGGTCCTACAATTGGTATCAGAGCAGGCACTTCTCAGTTATTGAACAGTATTTGTTTGTGCATTAGTTTTATAAATATGTCTACTTTTCAAAACAAGATTCCTTTGTTCTCCAGAGAGGACTATGATGATTGGAAGATTCTCATGCAGGCGCATCTTGCTGCTATGGATGAGATGTGGACTGTTATTACTGAAGGGCCATTGAAGATAATGAAGCCCAATCTGGCGTTTGCTGTATCAAATGGCGAACCTTAGTTTCTTGAGAAAATCCAGACATGAATATACAAATGATGACATGAAGAAAGCCAACTTGGACAACGTGGCCAGGGACATCCTATAGAAGACGCTGGACAAAGATAAAAACATGTTCAGCAAAATCAAAACCTGCGCCACAGCAAAAGATATCTGGGAAAAACTGGTCCAGATATGTGAAGGAAGCGGCGAAACAAAGGAGAACAAGCTAATAGTCGCTCAGCAAAAGTACGAGTCCATCAAGATGAAGGATGGAGAAACAATGACAGAGTTAGATGAGAGATTCAGTGCAATAGTGATCGAGCTGAACAGTCTGGGCAAATAATATGCAACAGAGAGTTGGTGATGAAAGTGATGAGAGCATTTCCCAGAGAGTGGGACGTAAAAACTATGGCGATGAGGGAGTCAAAGGATTTGAACAAGCTGGAGCTTCATGTTCTATTCGCAAATCTGAAGGCATATGAGTTTGAACTCGAAACAAGATATGAAGCGCCATCTACTTACCAACCAACCAAAGCATTAGCAGAAACCACAACCACTGAACAGTGCTCTCCAAGCACAAGCAAATCAGCAGATCAACTCAGTGACGACGTCATGTCCCTCTTCGTCAAGAAGTTTGGGAAATAATTGAGAAGATCTTTTAACCCTTCTACTCCTTATAATAACTATCATAAATCTGATAAAGTTAATGCTGATCTTACCTGTTTTAACTGTGGTCGTATAAGGGCATTTTGCATCTGATTGCAATAGGCCAAAGAAGGAGGACAGATCCAGGGATGACAAGAGAATTGATGATAGATATCAAAGAGATGAGAAGAAGGAGGATAGATACAAGAAGGAGGATCGGTACAACCGTGATGACATGATAGAAATGTCGAAAGATCCAAGGAGCGATCCAAGGATAGGCGGATGAGGATGAGAAGTGACAAGAAACCCAGCCGCAAGCATGATAGGAAAGTACTGGTTGCTGAGGAAAGCACCAAGAGCTGGGCAGATAGTGATTCAGAATCTTCATCCAGCAGCTCATCATCAAGTGACAGTGAACAGGAGGAAGTTCATTGCCTCATGGCTGATCAAACTTCGGACGATCAGGTATTCGATTTCTCATACATTGAATTTACACGAGAAGATCTTGTCACTGCACTAAATGACATGGTCAGAGAGTACAGGAAGCTTTCTCACTCATTCGAGGAGGCTAAAGCTGAAAACATGAGTCTAAAAAGTAGTTCGATTGAATCAAGTTCTGATGAGCTTGAGGATATTGAAAGATTGAAGACTGAGTTGAGTAAGCTAACAGATGAGAATGATGTGTTGAAAAATGAGACCAGTGAGCTCAAAGCTGAAATCAAAATATTGAAGCAAGTAGTGAGCGCCTGGAATCGGTCTTCTCGATCTCTTCACAAACTGAACGAGAGTAAAAAACTAGCCAATGATAAGTCTGGTTTGGGATTCAATAGTAGTGAATTCAGTGAAGGAGAGACCAGTACTCAGTCACAGCAGGCCTATGACAAGTTCAATAAAATGAGCTTTGTCAAAGCTAATGTGATATATGACTGCTTTGAGTCGGTAAAATAGTATGATCAGAACTCTCCAAAGTTGAGCGATAATGGAAAAGTTGGTATCGGCTTTTCAAATCTGAGAGCTTCAAGCCTAAGTGGCTAAAGAACAAACTGGACAAAGACAAAGCGAAAGCTGGTCAAAAACCGTTTGTTCCTAATCAGCCGTGGCGTAGCTCAAAGAAGGTAAAAACTGGTTGTAAAAATTCTCAGCCAAGGAGAGATTCATATGGTCAACATGTCAAATCTATTGGTATCGGCTTTTCAAATCTGAGAGCTTCAAGCCTAAGTGGCTAAAGAACAAACTGGACAAAGACAAAGCGAAAGCTGGTCAAAAACCGTTTGTTCCTAATCAGCCGTGGCGTAGCTCAAAGAGGTAAAAACTGGTTGTAAAAATTCTCAGCCAAGGAGAGATTCATATGGTCAACATGTCAAATCTAAACTCAAAAGATGTCACGGTAATTCTGCACAAACTTTTGTGGACCCACACACTGGAAAGACCGTAAGGATAATTCAAGTCTGGGTCCCGAAAGGGGTAATCCAATCTGCACCCAAGTAAAATTGGGTACCAAAAGCTTCTTGTTTGATTGCAGGATAACAGGTACAAAGCATCAGCTGAAACAACATTGTGGTACTTGGATAGCGGCTGTGTAAGACACATGACAGGAAACAAAAAGCTGCTAACAGACGTCACACCACACAAAGGAGCTAAAATTGTGTTTGGTGACAATGCATACGGTAACACTATGGGTAAGGGTAAGCTTATCCACGGTAAATCTCAATTTCTGATTGTTAGAGTAGATGCCCAACTAGCCAACTTGTGGCGTGTGGGTTTTATAGACTCTTGTATATTACAATCATTATATATGATATTCGCATTTCTTTATTGTATTCTTTATTTTCATTATGTTATATGATGTTAACAATTGTGTTGTATAAAGACCTAGAATGCACCATAGTGTATGTTAGATGTGATAGTGGATATGATGGCTATCATGAAACACATCTAATAGTCACTGTGCATTCTGAATTCGTTCCTAGTCGATTGGGCCGTCAAAATGAGGATAAGGCCGCCCGAGATTGAGACTAGCATCTGTGATGTGAAGTACCATGTTTCATTGGTAGGGAACATTGTGATGTTCTGAGCATGCAGATGGATAGTGACCTGGTGATCTATCGAACTACCCTCGTTCGGACTTTCCAAGGGGTTACCATTTGTCGAGTGGATAAGTCCGAGGTCTTGGTTGTACTGATTAGTCCTCACTACTCGAAATGTCATTGAGACTCTACATGATAGGCGCCTCACTTTGACCCGTTTGCCGACTCACTTTGTCATATGCTAGATTTGATTGAGTACTAGTATCACTAGAGCTTCTTTCGCCAGAGCCATAGCCCAGTCTAGTTCTATCATTAAATGGCTTCTGGACTTCATGCAACTTGCCTAATGAAATAGATGACTTTGTCCAAGAGCTCATCACCAGATTTAGTCTATCATTTTCAGACATAAGCTCGTTAGACTTGGATCTCAAGGAATCATTCTCCGTTTTCAGCTTACTAAACTCAATCTTTAGACTGTCTGAATCATCAAGCTGTAAACAGCTTGCGTCATCGGACTTGTCTTTAAGACACTCGGTTTCGGCTTTAACATCCTCGAACGTCTAAGACAGCTTCTTGTACTCATAGACCATTTTGTTAAGTGTATTAATGAGATCTTCTCATGTAACCATTCTGTTTGAGAAATGAAATACCTCGTCAGTGTCATCAGCCATCAGACACTGTACATTCTCTTCAATATCGCTTGATGAGCTGCTGGAAGTGCTCTCATCTGAATCAGAATCAGCCCATTTTATTTTGTTTTCCTCTGCTACTAGCAATTTGTGATCCCGCATTTTGATTTATGGTTTCTTATCAGTGTGGTGTCGTCTGCGATCTGAAGTTCTCTTATAATCTTGCTTTGGTTTTGTGCAGTCTGCAGCAAAATGTCCTGGTCTGCCACATTCAAAACATTTCATATCATTAGTAGTATTATGTTCAGATTTATGTGATTTAATTGAGAAAGAGGGTGATTGAGTTCTTCTCATTAATTTCCCAAACTTCTTAACAAAGAGGGACATAGCATCGTTGCTGACCTGCTCAGTTGTCTTCTGTGACTTTCTTCTGTTACAGCTAGGGCTTGTGTAGGTTGAGATGTGGAGGGTCCTTCCTCCGATCTGGTCTCTAGTTCAAATTCATAGGCCTAAGGTCAGCAAATAGATCATGGAGTTCCAGTTTTTTTGAGTTCCTTCGATTCCCTCATCGCCATTGTTTTTACATCACACTCCTTGGGAAGAGCTCTCATGACTTTTAGCGCAAGTTCTCTGTTGCTGTATGCTTTGCCCAATCTGATCAGCCAACCACTGAGCTGAATCTCTCATAGAACTCAGGCATTGTTTCACCAGATTTCATCTTCATGGATTGAAACTTCTGTAGGGCTACTGTGAGATTGTTTTCTTTGGTTTCTTCATTGCCCTCGCAGATCTGGATTAGTTTCTCCCAAATTTCCTTGGCCGTGATGCAGGTCTGAATTTTACTGAGCATGTTATTGTCCAGCGTCTTGTAAAGGATATATTTTGCCATGTTGTCCAAGTTAGCTTTCTTTTTATCTTCTGACGTCCATTCCAGTCTGGGCTTTTCAAATCACTGCGCTGCACCGGAGGAGATGGCCATAGAAGTGTTTGGCTTCATAATCTTTATAGGACCATCTGTGATGATGAACCACTTATCGTCATCTTGAGTCTCCAGGTGAGCTTGCATTCCGATCTTCCAGGCGTCGTATTCCTCCTTAGAAAACATAGGAATTTTATTATGAGAGATCGACATATTTAATAAGTGCAAATAAACACAAATGTTCAGACACTGATATTTCGTGGTATGATACCACTTGTTGGATCGAAAGTACAGTTGAAATACAGCTCTGGAGTTGAGAAGGGGGGGGGGTGAATGAACTCCTTCACTATTTTTTTCAGAACTCTTTTCAAACGATTTTAAAACCTTCGGCTACCTCTAAGATGTGTTACCAGCTTTGGAGGATCTCAGTGTGCTACTTTCTCTTGGGAACAAGAATATGTGCGGAAATAACTCGATCGAACATGAATAGGCAAATTAAAAACTGAAAGAAGTAAGTAAAACTAAGTTCGGAGCTTAAACTCCTATGTCTTCCATTCTTCTTTGAACAGAAAGGATTCCACTAGAAGATTTGATTATATCTGCTCCTGCTCTAATCCGATCCGACAGCCCGCAAGCTGCAAGAACTCCTAGCACTTCTACAACAGAAACATATGCGCAATCTGTTCTGTAAATACAACGATGGCTCTAAGTTGTTTAAGCTTTCACACTCTCTATGCACTCTGTTTATGATTTACAATCAAGACAAAATACCATCAGAGTGGTTACAACTCAAATGAATATAAAACTGAAGCTTCTGAGAGCATGTTTTAACGAAGATGTGATGAACAGTGAGCTTTTGTGTGATGTAAATTCTGTAGCGTAACAATATATCGCGTAAGGTTGTTTGAGAGCTTTCACAGAATTGTGTATGTTCAAAAGTTGTAATGTCCCGTTTGGTGTCTTCTGTTCATCGTCATATATATAGAGATCTTCAACTCTACCAATCTTCAAATGATTTGTTGTACCGGCTAGTTGATTTACTTTCCATCTTTGAAGAGCTTGCCATTCTTCATACCAGAATCACAGCAATGATACCGTTAGGTCCAGAATAGCATCCGGTAATTCAGCCAGTAAGCACAATATTATTCTGATCTAATCTGATAGAATAACGTCTAAACTGATATCTGTAAGCTCTGAGCTGTTCGTTGTAGCCGTGATCTAAAGGCTTGTAACATATGACCTTTTACGAGAAAAACTGCAATATGCTCTTGAGATCAGATCCAAAACTGTCTGAGCTGATCTCTACTGATCTGAACTTCTTCCAGGTCTGATATGATATACAGTATTAAACTGATATGGAAAATGTTTCTATGAGCTGTTCTGTAAACTGATAACATCAATACTGATCTGAGACTTAGCACTTCAAGCTCTGATCTGAATTATTATAAGCTCTATAATGAAATCTGTTTTTGAGCCTTGAGCTGGTCTCTGTGCAGTTCCCGCTCTAAGCTGTTTCCTGCACTGTCTTAGCTCTAAGCTGTTTTCTCCTGAACTCTGAGCGCTGCTCTAAGCTGTACATACCCTTAGTCTACTGTAACCTGTTCTTTGTATGAAGCTCCGATCTGAATTGTGCCAAGTCACTTTAATCTGTTCTGCTTACCCTGAGCTGAAAGGTGATGCTCTAAGCTAATCTGATTTTCCTGAGCTGAATCGCGACTCTCTAAGTAGATCGACTTGCTCTGAGATGAATCGTGACTTTCTGAACTTATCTACTTGCTCTAAGCTGAAATCCGACGTTCTGAGCTAATCTACTTTCTCTAAGCTGAAATCTGACGTTCTGAGCTGATCTAATTGCTTTGATCTGATGCGTCATCCTGAGTTGAGTAGCTACGTTGTACACTATTTTTATTTCCTTAAGCTGAAATTCGTGGTCGTAAACTGTTACATATGCTCTGAGCTGATATATGTCGTTCTGATCTGATCTGCCCGCTCTTAGCTGATCAACATGCACTGAGCTGGTCTGTGATGTCCTAAGCTATTCTGTTCAGCTCTTCATCTTACCGCTATAAACTGTTCGAGTTCTTGTATTTGTTATCACCAAAACTTAAATTTTATTCTTAAACTTTTGCCGCTTCGGGACACCTGGAAGGCTTATCTCATATGATGGGAGAAAAGTTTTGAGACAAAAGTTCGAGCATGGTGTCCAGAGATGAAGATCGAACAGATTTTCACCTCAGTGGCCTATCCTCTGAGTAATGGGCAAGTGGAAGTCACCAATCGGTCGATTGTGCAAGATCTCAAAGCACGACTGGATTTGGACAAGGGCAAATGGGTTGATGAATTACGTAGCATGCTTTGGTCTTATCAAACGATGATTTGATCAGGCACTGGAGAAACATCCAATTGCATGGTTTATGGAGTCGAGGCCTTTTTAACAGCAGATATCCGCCAAGAGAGCCTCCGAGTCATAGAATATGCTGAGGACAATGGTGAGATCCAGAGTCTTGAGTTGGATCATCTTGAAGAGATAAGAGCCCGAGCTACTGTTCGTCTTTCAACCTATCACAAAATAATGGCCCAGTCTTACAACAAAAGAATACGGCCTCCGAAATATGAGCTATGAGATCTGGTCTAGAGAAGAATTCAATATCAAGGAGAAAGAGAAAAACTGGATCCAAAATACGAAGGGCCCTACAAAGTGATTGGAAAAGCTGGAATAGCCGCTTACTATCTCAAAGACGTGTAAGGAAAGAGGGGACGAATACCTTGGAATATCATTCACCTCCGAAAATATTATGCCTTGATCTTGTCTTATTCTCGCCTATAACTATCTTAATGAAAGAACTTTCTCTTAAGCTCAGCATCCCTCATAAAACTCCTCGGGTGGTAGACCCACCTGAGCGCATAAGCCCTACCTATTCGGCACCTCAATACCAACTATATTGGAAACTACTGGGTGAAGTCCCACCTGAGCGCATAAGTCCGACTTGATCGATACCTTAATTCCAATTCTTATTGTAAACTCCTCGGGTGACAGCCCCATCTGAGTGTGTAAGCCCGACCTACTCAGCACCTTTAAGCCCAATTCTTATTGGAAACTCCTCGGATGGAAGCCCCACCTGAGCACATAAGCCTGACCTGCTCAGCGACTGAAGCCAATTCTTATTGGCAACACCTCGGGTTGTAGCCCCACCTGAGCACATAATCCCGACCTGCTCGGCACCTTAAGCACAATTCTTATTGGCAACTCCTTGGATGACAGCCCACCCGAGAACATAAGCCCGACCGCTTGGCGCCTTAAGCACAATTCTTATTGGCAACTCCTCGGATGGCAGCCCACCTGAGCGCATAAGCCCGACCTGCTCGGCGCCTTAAGCCCAATTATTATTGGCAACTCCTCGGGTGGAAGCCCCACCTGAGTGTATAAGCCCAACCTGCTCGGCTCCTTAAGCATAATTCTTATTGACAACTGCTCGGGAGTGCATAAGCCCGAACTGCTGGGCACCTTAAGCCCAATTATTAGTGGCAACTCGTCGGGTGGAAGCCCCACCTGAGCGCATAAGCACGAACTGCTCGGCACCTTAAGCCAAATTCTTATTGGCAACTCCTCAGGTGGCATGCCCACCTAAGTGCATAAGCCCGAACAGCTTGACACCCTAAATTATTATTGGAACTTCTCGAATATCCGATGCCCTCGAGCATTAATTTTTACGAATAACCGAACCTGGCAGGACGAGTACGCTCAAAGTAATATTGGGTGAGACCTCGATAGATTAATGCTTTACACTTAGTCATTTCTGGTGAAACCCGAACTGCTAAAAGTCTTTTTAGAATATATTTGATGTCTTGCTCAGACGCTTTACACTTGATCCTTTTATTAACGAGTGTTTGGATAATTATTTTCTCAGAGCTCGAAGTTGAAATTATGACTAAAATCACAATTCTATAAGACATTACATGCACACAAAAAAATCTAAGTAGAATAAGGGTTCGGGGGCTCTTCAGGGAGGCCGAGGCATCCAGACCCGAGGTTGCCTCATCTACTACCTCAATATTCTCGGGCACATCCTCCAGGGCGTGCACCACATTGATGAACGAGGCCGGGTGCTCCTCGTCGGAATATCCGTTAGCTCGGAAATGAGCTAAGAAGTCGTAGAAACCATGCTAAAAAAAGATCGAGGCCTTATCTGAACACAACGTTTCAAACTCCGTAGACCTTCGAAACTTCTCTTTCCCATGGGCTCATATGTTCTCAACCTCTCCCTTCAAATGGTCGTACTTAGAACGAAGGATATTGATCTCCCCCTTAGATCGAGTTAGGGTTGCCTCTAGCGCGACCTCCAGTGCCTTCTTCTCTTCATCCCTCCGGAGGCGTAGCTCCTCGATTTGTTTCAGTAGCCTCTCATGATGCCGAGCATCTTGTAAATCGAACAACGAGATTTAGACACCTCATAATGTTCTCAGGTGAGGCGATTGATCGCTTCACCTCCCCATACCAAGGCCTATAAAAGCATAACTGTTAGCAATAAAATCGAGATAAGAACGAGTGATCGAACAAACTCTAGATGTACCTTCATGGAGTGAACACTGAAGGCCTCGAGAAGCCCGAGGTCTGTTGCTCCCCCCACCAGGTCCTGATCCTTTTCGGGGAGCAAGTGGCGGTGGAACTTCATAGAGGCGGCCCCCGAAGGTGAAGCCACGAAGGAGACTTGAGAGAGTAGCAGAGTCTTGGTCGGGGAGGCCCCGCTTCCATGGAGGCACCTACCTCAGTAGAAGGAAATTCAAAGTCGACCACGTGGGACGATTCTGAAGCAGGAGTCATTTTTTGTGGCGAGGAGCCTCACCCTCCCCAGATAGGTCTAATCGTGTAAATAGAGGTGTGATTAGAGGACTAACGATGATACCTAAGTCCCCCACCAGCTCGATCCCTTTCCTTCAAAACGTAAAGTGGAACAAGAAAGGTCTTCCTTGACCTACTCCCGGGAATTGAATCATTTCACACTCATGATGGTCAGGAAGTTGGTTAGGTCGGGAGCTCGGTCGGGAGTTGCGGGGGATAGGGTATACACATTATCTCTCCACGATATGTCGCACATCCAAGGGCTCTTCTTCCTCCCTAGACACCTAAAAAAAAAAGAATCTGCTCATCCACCCCTTATGTGAGCTCGAGTTCCCCCGATAAACCCAAGCTTGGTCTTGTGAGAAAAAAGAATTTTTCAAGAAAGGAGCACAATCAACATTTGAGGAACATCATCGCTGTTGTTGAGGGAAATGAATTTGTTTGCCAAATTCAGCGGGTGCCAATTCTGGTTGGAGAAGGTGGCATTCATTGTCAGGCAGTAAAAGATTGGTCCATATCTAAGAATGCATCCGAGATACGCAGATTTTTAGGCTTGACGGATTATTATCGGAAGTTCATCTATGGATTCTCTACTATTGTAAGGACTTTGACCGCTCTGACAAAGAATAATGCTAAGTTTGTATGGGATACGACTGTCAGAATAGTTTTGAAGAATCAAAGAAGGATCTTACTATAGCATCGGTGTTAGCTATGCCATCAGGACAAGGAGGTTTCGTGTTGTATACAGATGCTTCTAAACTTGGATTGGGCGTTGTGCTGATGCAAAATGACCGGGTGGTCTCTTACGCATCGAGGAAAATGAATGTGCATGAAAAGAATTACTAGACACATGATCTGGAGTTGGCGGCAGTGGTATTTGTATTGAAGATCTAGAGGCACTAATATGTCGAGATGTGTAAGATCTACGATAATCACAAGAGCCTCAAATATTTATTCAAGAAGAAAGAGTTGAATATTTAATGCCACTGCTGATATTTTAAAAGAGTAAAGAAGGTTTTTTTTTTCGAATCAGATTAGGGAAATACCCCCAGCTCGGCATGGACATTTCGCGTAAACGTATATAAGATATTTCATTGATTTTCTAAAACAAAACAGATCGGAAGAGAAAGTACTTTAGGCCACCATGCTCTAAAAATTAATCACACAACAATGTTAAAACTCCCAAAAATTACAACTTATTGTTTTTCCACCAAACCTTGGAATCTATAAAACACATGCGATCTGGTCTGGTCCAGTGTGGAAACAAAGGTCTTTTGATAAAGAGTTATGATGGACTCATCTAATGCTTGATGGGCGCTTTGCGAGCCCAAGCCATTGCACCATAGTTTCGAGCATATCATTGTAGTGTCATCATAATCCCGATCGATGATCAGGTGTTACTGATTCGTTCAGTATAAGAAACTGATTTTTATGATGCAGAATCAAATTCCCGGACCCACTTCAAAAATATAATGCTCAATCCAAAAATATTTTCATGGTCTATGGGGGTGGAAATTAAAATTGGAAGGCTATTAAGACTAGCTTCAAATGTGATGTGTATGACTCAATGTCTACCTCTGGATTTGTATTAATGCTCAATGGGGGTGTTGTCTCTTGAAAAAGTTCCGAGAAAGACACCATTACGCATAAAATTTTAATGAAATATTATCAAAAACCTCAAAGTTCAAACAAAAAATTCCAATGACTTACCGCCCCGCAGGTGCCGCACGCACGTTGGGCGCATGCCGCGCACGCCGGGCAGGAGCCGCACACACGATGTGCTCATGTCGCACCGCACACATGCTGCATGCATGTCGCACCGCATGCCCATCGTGCGATCATTGCGCAGACATTGCACGCTCGTCTCGCACAAAGAACGCGGCCGCTGCACACGTCCCCGACCTCCTGCTCGCTCTCGTCGCATGCGGGTCGTCGCCCCCACCGCACGCACGCGTCCCGCACACTGTCCGTGGCATGCAACACTTGTTGCTGCACGCGTGCGACGGCGCCAAGGCGGTGGTGCGGCGACGGTCCTGTGGCAGCATCGTGACCAAGGGTTCTGTTCGGGACCGACAGGATTCGGCCGATATTTGCTATCGGGCTTTTTCGGGTGGAGCTGAATTAATTATGAATGATTTCGAGGCGTTGGGGCTGAAACTGTTTTAATTTCAAAATTATTTTCAAAATAAATATTTGGAAAAATTATGTTTTATGAAAATTTAATTTTCTTACTTTAAATTAGTTAATGTGGAAAATAATTAATTTGATGCAATGAAAAAATATGATTTTATTTATAAAACTTAATTTTATATTTAAATATGATCTTGTGAAAGTTTGAACGCTTAAAAGTCAACATACAAGTTTAATATCGAACACAATACAATTTCACAATCAGTACACTCTTCTTACGATAAGATTAATTTGAAGTTGTACTAATGTTATACCAAAACTGATTTAACGTAACAAAATCTAATGATACTTTTCAATGCAATAAATGCATGATTCTGACCATTTTCATTTTCTTAAACATGAAATTTATCAATCTGTACATATGTTGTATCATATGGAATTGGAATTATTTTTAGTTTCCATATTATACAGATTACAGTGTGTATTAAATCCTATTAAGCTTTCATTTCCCTAAATGTCAATCAATAGAGTTTTATTTATCACAATAAATTTTATTTCACAACATTAACATGTTCTTACAGTTCACAGTAGTGCGAATCCATGTTATTATGACATTATACGTAATATTATGTATAATCACTCTCATGCTACTTTTTTAATGATAAATGCATGATTTAGTATTGGAATTATAAAGAAGGCAATTTGTCAATCTGTATGGGTGACGCACCATACGTAATTGTGTCTTTAAGTTCAGTTTTAATATCGTATAGAGTACATAATAGAGTTAGGTCCCCGTCGAGCCAAGTGTTCGTCGAGGGATCATATAATTGTTAGAATAGGTGCCCGGTTAGCCAACTGTTGGTCGTGGGCTTGTTGACTCTATTATAAAAACGATCTTTATTCATTTATATAAGTTACATTTACATGGCATTCTTTATCTTTGATTTTATTATAATTTGTTGGATAAAGACCTTTAATGCACTACATTGTATGTTAGATGTGATAGTGGATTTGATATCATGAAACACATCTAATGGTCATTGTTTGTTCTAAACGAGTTCCTAGTCGATTGTACCTTCAAGTATAAGGGTCGATCGAGTTTGCGACTAGCATCTGCGATGCAAAGTACCACTTTTCATTGGTAGGAAACATGAAGATGTTCTGAGCATGTATGATGGATAGTGAACCTCGTTCGGACTTTCCAAGTGATTATCATTTGTCGAGTGGATTAAGTCCGAGGTTTTGGTTGTATATAATTAGCCTGTAGAACTCGAAACATCATTGGGATTCTACATGATACCTATCACTTTAGCTCATTTACCGAACCGTGAGGGCATCAGGTGTCGAGATTGGGTGAGGTCCCGATGCATGTAGGATTCGATGCTTTGTTTTCAAGGATTCAGTGCTCGCCTGGTGCATGGATATCCTATGCTATCTGAGGAGATAAGAGTGTGACATCTCTTTCCAAAGTACTAGATGTGATTTAGGTAAATGAGTTTATCTAGTAGCACATGCGATGTCGCTATATGATCTTCAAGATGTATGACATGACTATCGAATTTATAGAGACTCTCGATTTACCAAAGTTCACTGATTCGGATGGGATATTTGAGATGAAGGGACCATATTATATGTTACCCATGACCGAATGCTTCTTGTAGGCACTATCATTGATACCTAGTGGATCTTGGGACGATGCTGCTAGACGGTTTACCATGGTCCGACGGGTAACTCGGAGAATGTGTTCTTCGAGTCACAAGGAGTTGTGAGCCCACGACTAGCTGTATGCCTAAACCATTGAGGATCACACAAGTGCTGGTTTCCAAATTCCCATAAGAATATTAAACTTAAATTGTTGAGTGCGATGGAAGGGAGTTTGGGAGTACGACTTCCAAAATCGGTGAAAGGAGTGATTGCCATATATAGATTCAGTGGTCCTGGAATTTTATTCCATATCATAATAGACAATTTTGTGTAGTAAACACATCAGCTATGTCTGATCGTCGATCGTGATTATGATGAAACCACAACAATGGACTCGAAACTAATGTGCAATAGGCTTGTGCTTCCAAGGACCACCAACCAAGTTTTGAGCCCATGAATTTCCACAAATATGAGTGGCAAGGGTTTAGTTTAGAAAAAACTTGTGTTAAAATAGTTTTATCTCAATCCCTAACAATAATCCCACTCCCTTCTAGCCGCCATCCTTTCCTTAGCCATCGGCCACGGTGTTAGGATCGAAAAACAAGTCTCGGGAGTTCAGGGGGGGGGGAGGATGAATGAACTCCTTTGCTAATTTTGTTTGAAAACTGATTTCGAAATATTTTACTGCTCGACGCAAACCTCTAAGCCGAGTTACCAGGTTGGAGGATCTCAGTGTTGTGCTGTTGTCTCGTGTAATAAAAATGTTTTATCCGGAAAGAACATGATTCAACAGTAAACAGACAAGCAAACGCGTGAATGTAAAAGATAAGGGATCAAGAGATTTGTTTCTGGAAGTTCGAAGCTTAATTCTACTACGTCTCCTCTTCATCACCAATCGGAAGGATATCACTAGAAGATTTGATTTATACAACCCCTTGTACAAACCCGATCCTACATGTCAGGCCTCGTGCTCTAATCAGAGATAAAACATGCGGAAGCTACTAAAAAGCGGTAAAATTTTCGCTTTTGGCCTAACGAGTTAAAACAATATAATTTAAAATAATGCAATACTTCAAATAGATCCCAGTTTATAAAAACCACTAAACAACACAATCAATATAGCATACGAAAACAAGTATCAGACTCCAACCACTGGATACAACAACGAAGCACGGGGCATCCCCTGGCTAAGAATACTGATATATATAAATATGCTATACGCCACTGGGATACTCTAACCACCTCCCGGGGCGCCACCAGCTGCGTTAAAACCACGACCAGCTATAAAACCTGGGTTTCTGGAAACAACACAACAAGGAAAACAACCAAGCCCCAGAGGGACATGGGGTCAAACCCCAGTACGGAGAGCAACTATAAAACTGCAGTAAATAGCAAGAATAAAATGCAGATGCTATGCATGAGGAAGGAGACAACAGCTCAACGGAATCTGCAACAGAATATGTGGCCACGGTGAGTGTAGGACATGTGGGTGCTACCCACTCACCCCTACTCGCCCACCCTTACCAGATGCATCAAAAACCCAACCTATGAACTGTGATAGCTAACCAGTCGGCCCATAGGGGAAATGAGAGTGCGGAATCACCGCTCGCCCTCGCATCCTGGTAAGAAAACAGAGAAACAACAACGAACAAAGGCTGCAATAGCTGAATGAAATGAGTGTATGCAACATGCTGGAACAACAGACATATAACCATATGCAACACAACAATTACACACGGTAAGCATACACAGCTCTCACACAGAGCAACAACATCACCCAGCAATCCAAACACAGCCATCTCGAAATTTATCCAAGCCAGGTTTCCACGCTGAATTACAAGCTCAAGATCCGTACCTAAATTCTGTGCAACAATTACCACAAAAAAGGCCCGAGAGATCTAGATTGTAACCTGCTAAATACACACAAAATATCTCAAGCTCAACACAAAAGGTCACGGCCAACTATAGAAACTAACGGCTGGGAGTCATTCACTCCACCAGCGATCAAATCCAACAATACCACTAACAGGAAGCTTAAACAAAGGCTAATACTAAGATCTCAACAACAATTCAAAGTTCTACCTCAACGACGCAACACACGGACGAAGACAGTGTTAGAGTAGATGCCCAACTAGCCAACTTGTGGCGTGTGGGTTTTATTGACTCTTGTACAAACGATCTTTATATATGATATTCGCATTCTTTTATATGGAATTATTTACTTTCATTATGTGTGTAATGATTTACAATTGTGTTGAGTAAAGACCTAGAATACACTAAAGCGTATGTTAGATGTGATAGTGGGTATGACGGCTATCATGAAACGCATCTAATAGTCGCTGTGTACTCTAAACATGTTCCTAGTCGATTGGGCAGTCAAAATGAGGATAAGGCCGCCCGAGTTCGAGACTAGTATCTGCGATGCGAAGTACCATGTTTCATTGGTAGGGAACATTGTGATGTTCTGAGCATGCAGATAGATAGTGACCTGGTGATCTATCGAACTACCCTCCTTCGGACTTTCCAAGTGGTTACCATTTGTCGAGTGGATAAGTCCGAGGTCTTGGTTGTACTGATTAGTCCTCACGACTCGAAACGTCATGGAGACTCTACATGATAGGCGTCTCACTTTGACCCGTTTGCCGACTCATTTGGGGTCACCAGGCGTCGGGATTGGGTGAGACCCCGATGCATGTAGGAGTCGATGCATCGTTGTCGAGGATTCACCGCTCGCAGACATGCGTGGATATCCTATGCTATCTGAGGGGATAATAGTGTATAAATCTCTGGCCAGAGTACTAGAAGTGTTTTAGGTAAATGT
>KV018209.1:9047-20502 GCA_001598015.1 Dorcoceras hygrometricum
CCTTATCCTCATTTTGACGGCCCAATCGACTAGGAACATGTTCAGAATACACAGCGACTATTAGATGTGTTTCATGATAGCCGTCATACCCACTATCACATCTAACATACGCTTAAGTGAATTCTAGGTCTTTACTCAACGCAATTGTAAATCATTACACACATAATGAAAGTAAAGAACGCCATATAAAAGAATGCGAATATCATATATATAAAGACTGTTTCATACAGGAGTCTATAAACCCACACGCCACAAGTTGGCTAGTTGGGCATCTACTCTAACATCAAGTGCACTGTACACATCACAAAAGCCGTTAGTACGATAGAAGCAGATTTTGTGTGAATCAAAACTTAGATTCTGATCTGTAAAACAGATCCAACAGGGGAGGAATATCTATTGAATTGTAGAGCGATTTCTCGAAAGAAAAGAGCGGAAAAATCTCTTCTGACGAGCTGACAGATTACGCGAGGTCTGTGGACACCAAGATCTCTAGGGTTGGGCGAGGCTATGCCTTATGGAAAAATGGAATAGATTCTGTGAATTGAATCTTCTATTGCTCCTATGGTCTAAACGAATGAAAACTTTTGAGTAGCATAGATTGTGTCTTCAAAATCTCATGCCTTTGTTTTCACACAATGTCATCTCTCGAAAAATGCATTCACTATAAAATTACCTCATGCTCTGTTGAGGGGGAGTTTTGTTTTAAAATATTAAGGGGGAGACTTGATTTCGAAACCTTTTTTATTCCCACAAAAAGGGGGAGAAATACTTTCAAGCATAAACATACCTGCATATGTTTATCCAGATTATGTGTAAATAAAAAAAGGGGAGATTGTTGGATCAGTGTCTAAAGATCAGAATCTAAGTTTTGATTTACATAAATCTGCTACTATTGTGCTAACGCTCTACATGACATACGCAGCTTGCCAAGACTGGAGTAGACGTGAAGATATCCAAACTGGAACAGTGAGGGGACGCCTGAGCTGGACTGGTCGAAGATATCTAGCTGAAACAGTAAGGGGACGTCCAAGCTGGTTCAGCAGTTTACTTCCAGAAGTACAGGGAACACCAAGATGGTTTACTGGCTTGGAGCAGGAGCAGCACGAAGATCAAGCTCAGAGAATGAAGAGCAGAGTTCAAGTGCAGAGAGACGAAGTGCAGAACGGCTCAAGCGCAGATCAAGTGCAGCGTACAAGAGCTGTGATTGAGTGCGAATTCGTATATAAGAGATGTGATCAAGTGCACGCCTGATCATTGAGCACGGCTATAATCAGTTCATTATAGGAATCTCAGTCCTTGGGAAGACTGAATCAGAACTGATTGACAGTGTGCTTGCTGATGATTTGGATGAGGTGTCTGAATGGATCAAGTGGACAAGCAAGTAACACTGGGGCTCTCGACGAGAAGAACATAACCAAGCTGGTTAAGGAAAACCAGCTTGAAGTTAAGAAGATCAGCCGGGAGCAGACAAACCAGCTGGCCGTATGATATCTGTGAGAATCTTGATCTCACAGATATATCAACCAGCTGGTTTGGAACCAGCTGGGAATGGAGCAAAGCTGGAGCCTCGAAGCAGCTCAAGAGCATGAAAGAGCAAAACAAGCTCAACTGCAGACAAAAAGAGGCAGATGCAGAGTTGCTCAAGAACAGATTAAAGATGAAGAGCAACTAGCTTGATGAAGATACCAGCTGGAGAACCAGATCTCGACAAGACCAACTCAGACAAACAAAACAGTTTGAATAGAAACATACGAAGACCAAATTAATTGGTTCAAACTGATTTATTTCGTCCTGTCCACATCAGGTACAAGCAAGCAGAGCTCGATGTTAGCAAAGGCTGCAGAATCGCCGATGAAAAGAGCTCAAGTCAAATAAAGCCTGCAACGCATTAAAAGCCAAAGGACACAAAGTACAAATACGTCAGAAGACTTTTCAAAATGGCTAAAACTTTGTGTCCAATGGACAAATCCAAGGAAGAGGCTTTATATACCAGGTGCAATGAAACAAAATATGTATGCGCCATAACAGAGAGAGATTGTTGTGCAAATCCAAAACAGAAAAACAGAAGAAAGCACAACTAAGGGAAGATAACAGATAACCAGCTCGGACAGGAGCAATTCCCAGTGTGTGAGATTTAATTATTTGAGAGATAGTGCTTACACTATAAATCTCACACACATACACATTCACTCATATTCGTAAGTTGAGCGAAACAGATTAGATTGAATGTAAATTGAAAACTCTCCATTGTAGTCTTTGGACAGAGACATTAAACAAGTCTAGTTGTCTTTCGCATTGAGACGTTAAAGAAGTGTGTGTAGTCTTTCGCACCGAGACAGTAAAGAAGTGTCGCATTTCTCACTGAGGCAGTAAAGAAGTGAAGTTAGACACACAGCCTGTGAGCTTAGTGTGCAGTGGTGTTGCTAGGAGTTCTTGCGACCGAGGGTCGTCGGAGTAGGTTGTAGCATAGGGACGCTGCAATCAAAGTCTTCTAGTGGAATCATTTCCGATTGCGGAAGAAGGGGAGACGTAGGAGAATTTACTCCGAACTTCCATAAACAGATCTCAACGTATTTTCATACTGCTTTCTGCATTCATTCATACGCACTGCATGTTTATAACTGTGTTTATAACTGTTTAAAAGGCTTTCGAATCTAAGAGTGTTGTTTGAGTTATTTCCGCATGATTTAAATTCATTACTCAATCTGTATCTCGGTGCACAAGTATTCAAGAACACTGAGCTATTGCAGCTCAAGTTATAAATAACCAGATCGCTTGATCTTTCGGTGAGCTGGTTTCAGCATCCAGCTAGAACCAGCTTAGTTATCACGATCCGGTTTCAGCGTCTAGCTGGATCCAGCGTCTTTTACTCGATCAGGTTTTTCCCTCTAAGTGCAGGTTATTAACTAAATAACTTTTGTATACATTAATAGAGGATAATCGATCCTAACATACATACACTGAAAATCTCACACACATACACATTCACTCACATTCGAGAGTTGAGGGAAACAGATTAGAGTGAATGTAAATTAAAAACTCTCTATTGTAGTCTTTGGACAGAGAAGTTAAACATGTCTACGTTGTGTTTAGCACTGAGACTTTAAAGAAGTGTATCTAGCCTTTCTCACTGAGGCAGTAAAGAAGTGAGTTAGACATACGCAACTTACGGGCTAGTGTGTAGTGGTGGCTAGGAGTTCTTGTGGTTGCTGGTCGTAAGATCGGGTTGTAGCGAGGGTTGCTGCAATCAAAGTTTTCTAGTGGATCCTTCCCGATTGCGGAAGAAGGGTAGACGTAGGAGATTCAGCCCCGAACTTACATAAACAAATCACAGCGTATCATTTTATAGCTTTCTGCATTTACATTCATACGCGAATATAAGAGTCAGTTTGAGTTATTTCCGGATGATTTTATTTCATTACTCAATCTGTATCTCGGTGCATTGAATATTCAAGAACACTGAGCTATTGCAGCTCAAGATATAAGAACCAGACTGTTTGTGTTAAACTAGCTCGTAGAGCTCTGGTGATCCGGACCAGCTCGCAGAGCTGTTGGTCCAGCGTCACGTTGTTATGGTTCGTAGTTGCGTGCTGCTTTTGATTTCAAACCATTTTTAAATTGCACGTAACTCAAGGGTTCGGTGTCTTTGGCTGTGTGAGAGCCTATGTGAGTTGCGTGAGAACTCACGGACACCCCCAAAATCGATCCTATTATTAGAGCAGAGCATTTTAGAGATGGAGCTTCGTAGAGGTGATCAGCTGAGAGACGATAGTTGAAAGGGAATCAGTTGAGAGACGATCAGCTGAGAAGAATAAGAAGTAAGATTTAAGAGCTGAAAGAGAAAGAACAGAGCAGAAAAGATCAGAAGAGAAGCGAGCAGCTCAGGACAGCTCGGAAGGAAAGCTGCTCAGATAATCAAGAACAGTATAGTTCTGTATTAGATTAGATTGGAGCCTTGAAACATATCAGTTCACATAAGAACAGAAGAGCTTAATTGATAGAACAGATCAGCTCGGAGTCAATATCAGATCAGCACACACTATCAGATCACGAGCAAAGCAGTTTGAACATGAGCGTATGTGAAGACTGGATTAAAGTAGTTCAAACTGATTTGCGACGTCTACATCAGGTTAAGAATAAGTACAAATAATATTAAATGTGTTAGGCCCCGTGCTAATCACGAAGATTTACAATATAATTAAGCACATAATCGCGGAAGCATAATAATAGGGCTTAAAAAATTTTCGAGGTATTGGGCCTGAACAATAAAAATCATCATTCAAAATACTCATACTCAAAATAGAATTTACTCAATTCCAACAACAGACAGGTAATCAAATAAACTCAAATAACAGATCCCCAAAATACATAGAAACTCAGGGTATCCCCTGGTTCGATACATAATACAATTACACTGGGACTCAACCAAGCGGGGATCTACTAGCTGAAGCTCCACTCTACCCAGACAGATTACCTGCAACTCCTGCATTGGGCAACAAGACCCAAGAACATAAGCAGGTAAAGAAATAAGAGGTCAAACCTCAGTACGAAGAGCACTAAGACAACAGCTCATAAACATGCAGTAATCAAAACACGAATGCATGAGGGCTGTCAAAGAATCGATCATCTAGGCCAACGAGTCAGCTGGCAAATCAAAGGCGAGCCTCTATACCACGCACAGCCAATCAGCCGGTGGAAATCATTGGTCCGTGATATTCAGGTCTGGCCACTCAATTAACCATCACAGCTCGGTGGTATTCAGACACGAAAAATCTATCGGTCACCACTCTGATGATAGCGTTGGACCTTTCAGGCACGACACATCTGTCTGCCGATCACAACGTGGCTCTCAATCAAGTTTCAATCGATCAACAGGCTCAATATGTATGCATGTATGCCAAGAAATTCATATCTGATTTCCACGTGCATAATTCACGTAAAACAGAACACATAATGCAAGTAATGAGCCAAATCTGTTTCACGTAAAACGCAGAATACCATTCATGCTCCAAAATACTACACGCTTATGTCAAAGATATAATCAGAAGCTCAATTCGTACCTCAAACCTTAGATTCTACCTCAATAGATCTCACCAGGGCACGACAACCTCAGCTTGCTCAACTCTTCTTCCTCACTGGTCTTGGCAACCACATCAAGAATTTCCTGGGAGCTCAAATCTATCAAGACATCTCCTAACTCAGCTCAAATCTGAACTTCTACACCTTATTGTCTATGTTCAGAACTCAATTCTGGTTCTACCTATCAACTCAGGTTCTAATAACTAGAACTAAGCTTGAAACAGTAAGGAAACACTTACCCAGAAGCTCAAAGCTAAAAGGGAAAAAACATCGACCGGAAATCGCGAAGTTACTCAAACCCGCAACTACCCCACGCTCCTCCTACACGTCGATCTACAACTCCAAACTAGTACCAATACAAAAAGGTTCTAATAACTAGAACTAAGCTTGAAACAGTAAGGAAACACTTACCCAGAAGCTCAAAGCTAAAAGGGAAAAAACATCGACCGGAAATCGCGAAGTTACTCAAACCCGCAACTACCCCACGCTCCTCCTACACGTCGATCTACAACTCCAAACTAGTACCAATCAAAAGATCTAAGCAAGACGAGTTCAGTGCCACCGGTCTTGCTCCAAACAACGGTGGAAATCGACGGAAATCTACCGGAGAAGGGTTAGGTGAACAGTACCGATCTAGGGTTTCACTGGGAGAAAGAAAAGGGAAATCGTGGTCGAAAATACACTAAGTGTCGATCAACACTTGTATTAAAATCCCTCGTCAAAAATTCTACAGTGAAAGTCAATCACCGGAAAAATCAGATCTCAGCAACAGATCCTAGCGCTAAAGACGCAAGTCCTCAAATCTGGATCCAGCGCTAACTCAAATCTGAGTCCTCAGCGCTCACACAAATCTGCCTCGCTAACTCTAACACGCGCAACTAATCAAAACGATGACGTAAGGTTCCTGCTCACACAAGCAAAACGACGTCGCACTGCCTCACACCTGAAACAGATCCCAGCACTCACTGTTGCTCACGCTCATCCATATCTCTCATCAGATTCTAGCGCTAACACCACTTGTCAACCCAGAAACGTTGACTAACACGTGGCATCTCTGCGCTAATGCTCACTTCTACATTCGCTCGCTCACAGCACCGTTGACCCGCGTTGACATCTGGTCATGCCCTCGAACAGATTCCTCACACTAGAGAGACATCTAAAATTGCGAAACGACGACGCATCATTTCTCGCGCCAAACTCAACTACTCAGATATCACTCGATAGAAACCGGCGACTCAAAGCTGAATAGCACTACGTCAAATTTGAAAATCACCAACCAGATTCGACAAAATTCTCAAATCTGAAATTCGGTAATCATATCTCCTGTGATCAATTCTTAACCAAATCTGAATTTATAACTTAATCACTAATTACTGAATCTCAATCCTCACATTCTCCCCACCTTAAGAGATTTCGTCCTCGAAATCAAAGGCAAACACAGGGCAGAATCAACAAAACACCAAAACTGACCAACTCAACTCCACTGTCAATGCTCAAATAGATGAGGCCACTCTTGTCTCATCTTCTCTTTTACCTCCCAGATAGCTTCTTCTCTACATGCTTACTCCATAACAAAATAATCTTATTCCTCAACTGCTTCTCCTTCCTATCCAGAATCTGAACTGGATATTCAACATAACTCAAGGCAGAACATAGCTCAACCTCATCAGTCTTCAACACATGGGATGGATCTGGCTCATATTTTCTCAACATTGACACATGAAAAACATCATGTATCGCTGCTAACTCATCAGGAAGCTGCAATCTATAAGCCAACTGTCCAATCCTTCCAACAATCTCAAATGGACCAACGAATCTAGGAGCTAACTTGTCCTTGAATCTGAACCTCATTACGCTCTTGAAAGGAGAAATCTTAAGGAATTCTCGATCACCAACTTCGAATTCCAGAGGTCGGCGTCTTCTGTTAGCATAGCTAGTAAAGCGATCTTGTGCAGCTTTCATTCTGCTTCGATCAATGAAATCTGATCTCTCATATGCTGCACAAACTCAGGGGTCGAAAGCTGTTTCTCACCAACTTCTTCCCAACAGATCGGAGATCTACACTTGCGACCATACAATGCTTCAAATGAAGCCATCTCGATAGTCACTTGGTAGCTGTTGTTGTAAGAGAACTCAACCAAGGGTAAGGAATCCTGCCAGCCACCACTGAAATCCATCATAATTGCACGCAGCATATCTTCTAAAGTCTGAATGGTCCTCTCAGATTGGCCATCTGTCTGAGGATGGTAAGCAGTACTCATAGCCAATCTCGAACCCATAGCTGCTTGCAAACTCTTCCAAAATCGAGAAGTGAATCTTGGATCTCTATCAGATACTATCGAAACAGGCACTCCATGCAATCTCACAACATGGTCGATGTACAATCTCGCCATTTTCTTCATCTAGCACCTCACGTCATAGGAAATGAAATGGGCTGACTTCGAAAGTCTATCAATCACCACCCAAATCGCATCGCATCCCCTACTTGATCGTGGTAAATGGGTCACAAAGTCCATGGCGATGTGCTCTCAATTCCACTGAGGCACTTCTAAACTTTGCAACAATCCACCAGGTCTCCTTCTCTCAGCCTTGACCTACTGACAGTTCAAACATCGAGCAACAAAACCAGAAATGTCACTCTTCATGCCTTCCCACCAGTAGTGAGACTTCAAAGCATGTACATCTTTCTCTCACCCGGATGCACACTATAACGAATGCAATGGGCTTCATTCATAATAGTCTCTTTCAAGTCAATCAATTTCGGAACCACCAATCTCCCTCGAAATCTCAAACACCCGTCAGAAGCAACAGTAAAATCATCAGACTGACCGTTTTGGGACTTAATCTTCAACTCATGAACATAAGGATCAGTCCTCTGTGCCTCTCTGATCTGTGGTTCAACTTGAATAGAAGAAACTATGAAATACTGATCACTCGGTTGAAAGCGCCAACCATAAGTACCCAGCTGCTCGTGGACTCTCGAGATACTCAAAGATGTTAGCATCGTAGGCTGGGCTTTCCTACTCAAAGCATCGGCTACTAAGTTCATCCGCCCAGGCTGATACTGAATCTCACAATCAAAATCCTTGAGCAACTCCATCCAACAACGCTGTCTCATATTCAGATCTGACTGAGTGAAGATATACTTCAAACTCTTGTGGTCGGTGTACACCACAAATTCTTCACCATACAGGTAATGCCGCCAGATCTTCAGGGCAAAAACAATCGCTGCTAATTCCAAATCATGAACGGGGTATCTCGTTTCATGGGGCTTCAACTGTCGAGATGCATATGCAATCACGTACCCGTTCTGCATCAAGACACATCCCAAACCACTCAGAGAAGCATCGGAGCAAACAACGAAACCTCCAGATCCAAACGGTAAAGCTAGTACAGGAGCAGTAGTCAAATTCTCCCTAAGTGTTTGAAAACTCAACTCGCACTCGTCAAGATCCAAACGGTAAAGCTAGTACAGGAGCAGTAGTCAAATTCTCCCTAAGTGTTTGAAAACTCAACTCGCACTCGTCAGTCCAAACAAACTTCCTATCCTTCTGAGTCAACTGCATCATCGGCTGGCTATCGAAGAGAACTTCTCGATAAAACACCTATAATAGCCAGCCAATCCTAGGAAACTACGAATCTCAGAAACATTCTAGGTCGCTCCCAGTTACGAAATGCTTCGACCTTACTAGGATCCACAGAAATACCTTGCGCAGAAATCACATGACCCGAAAAGATTACTCTATCCAGCCAAAATTCGCACTTGCTGAACTTGGCATACAAGTGCGAGTCTCTCAACTTCTGCAATACCAATCTCAGGTGCTCCTTATGCTCTCTGAAACTCCTCGAATACACCAATATGTCATCTATGAAGACAATCACGAATCGATCGATATACTCACTGAAGACACGATTCATCATTCCATGAAAACAGCAGGGGCATTCGTCAACCCAAACGGAATCACAAGGACTCATAATGCCCATATCTTGTTCGGAAAGCTGTCTTCGCTACATCAGTGTCTCTAATTCGTAACTGGTGATGGCCAGAGCGCAAGTCAATCTTCGAGTATACAGCCTATCCTTGCAACTGATCAAACAAGTCATCAATCCTCGGCAACGGATACTTATTCTTGATCGTTGCTTTATTCAACTGCCGAAAATCTACACACATCCTCATAGATCCATCTTTCTTCTTCACAAAAAAAATCGGAGCTCCCCAAGGTGACATTCTCGGTCTGATGAAGCCTTTCTCAAGAAGATCTCTCAACTGATCCTTGAGTTCTTTCAACTCAGCTGGCGCCAACCGATACGGAGCTCTAGAAATCTGGGTTGTCCCTGGCACCAACTCTAAACTGAAATCAATCTCTCTTCTCGGAGGGAATCCAGGAATCTCATCCGGAAACACGTCTGAAAACTCTCGGATGATTGGAATATCGCTCAACTCCAATCGCGACTCTTGGGAAACATCGAGCGCATAGATCATGAATCCAGCTTTACCTAGCGACAACTGACTAAACATCTCCATGGCGGAAACTAGTGGAATCTTTGAGCGCGAGTCAGCACCATAAAAATCCCACTTCTCTCCTGAAACAGGGCGAAATCTCACCACACCATGGAAACAGTCAACAGTCGTCCTATACTCAGACAGCACATCCATTCCCAAGATGCAATCAAAATCCCTCATCTCCAAAGAGATCAAATTCGCCACTATCACATTCTGGTCAAACCGAATCACACAGTCCACCACAATCTCACGGGACAACAACCACACGCCAGCAGGATTAGACACAGATACAACATCACACAGTGGGGTAACTCTCACCCACACTCATGCACAAACCAAGCAGAAACAAAGGAGTGTGATGCTCCTGTATCAAATAAAACCCTCGCAGGAAAATTAGAGATAGAGCATGTACCTACGATAAATCAACCAGGTATCTCATCAGCCTGCTCCCTCGACAAGGCATTCACCTGGGCCTGCTGCGGTATCTGAAACTGAGGTCTCGAAGGTCCTCCAAACCTAGACGGTTCACGGGGTTCGAATCCAGATCATTGGGTCGGGGTAGGAGGTTGCGGCCTCTGCGAAGAACCACCAACCGAACCTTGCTGTGAAGGAACCGAAGAATGTCCCCTCGACAAAGGACACACTCTCAGAAAGTGTCCAGGCTGCCCACAGTTGTGGCAAGTCCCCTGTGTTGGGGATCCGGATCCGCCCCTCGGCTAGGCAGCGGAAGAACAAGAAACAGGTGCCGGGAGGCGATCAATACGAAAAATCAGACAATTACAGTAATCGTCATTCATAGGGCGTTTTAGCATGTTACCTCTCTGGCACTTGTGCCTGGCTCCAACCGGAATTACAATAATTCGGCTCTTCTCGGTAGATTGCGGTAGTTTACGCCAATCCGGTCCACGACCAGATCCGAGACTCCTTCGTCAGGCTGCACTAGAAGCCCTGAAGAGATCAGCACGAACGGATTCTCCTTGTCGAGTTGGCCGGAAACAATTTTTCCGGCGAAGACGGCGGCGGCGGCGGCGGCGCGTGGAGGCGACGGCGGCGGCGGCTTTTGAGATGAGGGAGGCGACGTGTGCTTTAGGGTTTAGGGTTATGAGTGTAGTGTTATTAATGAAGTCAATAAGTCCCATTAAATAGACTTAAAGATGGACTTGGACCGGTCCAACGGGCCTGGGTCCAAATGACGATATCTATCGCTGCGACTTCATCGTAACTCCGATCGCCGATCAGATCGGACCGATCGACTCAGTTTCAAAAACTGAATGTTATGACGTGAAAAACAATTTTTCAGATTATCAAACCCTAAATAGCAAAATGACCGTTTTGCCCCTCAACAGAGTCAAATCCCGGTTTGACCCCTGTTGACTTTTAGGAAGTCGCACTTCCCGAAATCCTCTTCTCGTGCTCAACACATTGAGCTGAGTATCCGTGTGGGAATTTCGAATCCAGTACTTGTGTGACCCTCAATGGTTCAGGGATACAGCTAGCCGTGGGCCCACAACCATTGTGGCTCCGGAATCACAATTCCGGACCTGCCCAACGGATCATGGTAAAGCGTCTAGCAACATCGCCCCATGATCCCCTAGGTATCACTGATAGTGCCTGCTCTGATACCAATTGTTGGTCCGAAAATAGGATCAAAAAGATAGCCAGCGCTGATTTGACAAACAGTAAAAATTTTGCGCTGCTATAAATGGAGATCGAATAGTGACATCGCGAGTTCAACTAGGTAAACACATTTACCTAAAACACTTCTAGTACTCTGGCCAGAGATTTATACACTATTATCAGATAGCATAGGATATCCACGCATGTCTGCGAGCGGTGAATCCTCGACAACGATGCATCGACTCCTACACTACA